>VDFB02000002.1:206969102-206999212 GCA_007258455.2 Sequoia sempervirens | reverse complement strand
TAAACAATAATTTCCATGAACAGATTTTCAAGTAACTTTAATTCCATCTTTTCATAAGTATCCATCACTGCTTGCAATTAAACTCAACAAATAATTACTAATCTTATTTATTTCAAATAGCATCTAAATCTAATTAATCTAATAAATATTATAATGATTCTAGCCACTTAATCTAACCATAATAAACTAAATTCAAAAGCAATTCAAATAGAAGTAACTATCCAAATTTATCATTCAACAATTGAAAACGATTCAACAACTTATCATTCCATAATTAACATCCAACCATTCAGATTTAATATCAATGAACAAAAATAGCATAACTTAGTAAAATACCAACACAAAATTGATCCCAAGGTTGAGTGGGCCTTGCTCTTCCTCAGGTAAGATCTCTTAACACAAAGCTTTTAGTTAACTTCTTGCTTTCATTCAAATTGATCAAAGTAGGATGCAAAACAAAGTATTTCCATCAATTACAGAATTCTAATTGAAAATTATCTAACTCCTATCTAAAACCGAAACATTGATATTTATAAACATATCCTTATTGAAATCATAACATGGCGTGTAACTGCCAAGATCTAAGGTGATCAAACTAAAGATTCAAGTAAAACTAAAGTAGAACTAAAACATGACTAAAACAGGACATGGAGAAATATGCCAGATTGGGGCTAGAAGTAGAAGTGTCATAACTAACTACAAAGAAGCTGATTTGGACTTGAGTGATTCATCATCCAGTAGGGCCCATCAATGGTGCAATTATTTTCCTTGATTAAATAGAGAGTTTAACCAAATCATCAATTCAAAATCATTCAAACGCTTTAAGAAAAAAGGATAGCAATTTATGGTGGTAAAGATCAACACAAATATACTATCTCATAAATATAATCTTAGCAACGATAATATAAACCATTACCCAAATATATCCACTAATTGAGCTAAACATAGAAAAGTAAGAAAAAATATGTTAATCTAGAGTAATCTAATACCAATCATGTTAATTAATAAAACTAACAAGTCTAGTTCAAAACGCTTAAGAAAAGGATAGCAATTTATGGTAGTAAAAGATCAACACAACATAATTATCTCATAAATATAATCTTAAAGTAACGCATTTAACATAAACCATTACTCCAAATATATCCACTAATTGAGCTAAACATAGGGAAAAGTAAGAAAATATGTTAATCTATAATCTACTACCAATCATGTTAATTAATAAAAATAACAAGTCTTTTAAACATAAAATGATGTAAATGAAAGCATTTTGATTCTCTCATCATGGTCTCCTACTGCTTCTACTCCTAAAGCATTAAATGGGAAGAAACTCGCTGCCAAGGCTCTTAAGCAGACTCCCCCCACTACTCCTCAACCTCTTCCTCTTGCTCTTGTTCCTTTTCTAGAGACAACCGCAGTGGAAATTCCCATGGTTGAGTAGGAGCCTTCCGCTCCTTCACAACCTCTGGCCTCCAACTTGAAGAGTCGCAAAAACCACCTTGTGCGCGAGTGCAAGCACCAACAAAAGGCTCTTCTAGCTATGCAGGTTGGCTCACAAAGGAAGGAGGAAGAGATGACCACCCCTACTTCAGGGCCTCCTACATTGTCTTCCTCTCCCCTTCCTTCCACTTCTCTTCATTCTAGTTTTGTATTGTTTCCAGCTTCCACTATGAGTATGAATGTGCCTAACCCCAAGGGGGTACATGTGTTCATCGCTCCTTCGATGGAGCTGCCTTTGCTAATATCCATTTAGATATCCAACCTTTCCCAAAGCCTGTGGATATGATGAATACCTCTGTTGTATCCACTGCAGTTCTTTCCTCCTCTTCCTTCGCACCTCTAGCCTCATCTGTGGGAATTTCATCTCCTCTAATGAAGAAAAAGGTGGAGGGTGGGCCTTCTAGTAACAAAGGACATAAGAGGGGCACACCTTCTTTGAAAGGTGGTCCCGTGTTGACTTGTTTTTTTTTCTAGTGATGGAACCAGTCCCGACTTCCCTTGAGTTCATCACCACTCCCAAGTCATTTGGTGAGCCTAGCAGTGAATCTTAGGCACAACCTACCCCATCCATTGAAGTTAACTACGGTGCTCCTATGGGGTGCATATTTAACATCATGGATGAGGTTTCGGCCATGTTAGCAATCTTCATAAAATCACCGACTCTAGCCCCACAAGAGCTCAACGAAGAAGACCTTGCAGGAGCTTCTTCCTTAGCCCTTGTTGCAGGAGGGTTAGATGCTCGTCTTCTTAACATCTCACCACTGTAGGCTCATCCTCCTTCCCCCAGAAATGATCTAGAGTGGGAAGTGGACAACCTCTTGTTCGATTAGTGTTAGGAGGAGGCCTCTTCTTGGTCTTGTGTGTGTGGTTTGTTTTGTGATGTGTTCCCCTGTGATTGTGCTATGTGTGCCTAGATGACCCTTATCACCCCTATTGGTGTTTGGATACATGCATGGTTTTTGTGTCATAAACCTTCCTCTATTTGTATCATCATTCTTCCATGTTTGTGCTTGATTTTCAATAAATTGGGGATGATGCAAAGCGTTGGGGGCATTTAGGCTTCCCTTCCATGTTGACCCAATTTTTTCTTTTTACTTTGTTTTTTGTGCATTCTTCCTGATCGGGTTGGGGATTGATCATATTTCGCCTTACACTGTGGTTACCTATTATTTATATGAGCATGGATAGATTTGATCCTGCTAAAACAAATTCCCATGTGCCCTTTGTTCGTGTTGTCTTCTCTCTTTTTCTTTCTCTTTATCTTTCTCTCTTCTTTGCTTGAGTTGTCCCTCCCATATGTGACAATGCCTTCCTTCAACATTTCTATTTTTAGAAAATGCATTCATTGCCAATGAATTTTTTCTTGAAAATATTCACAAATCTTTCTTTAGAATCACATTCTCAACTTGGAGCCCTAATGGAACATGTTTTCTTCATCATGGGTTCGTAAAGAAAGGACTTGAAAACCTTCCTCTGAAGCAGGAACAACTTTGACCTTCCCCTCGTGTGGGGGCATATTGTTCCTTTCAAATTCCTTGATGAAGTGAACATCTTTCAAAAGGATCCCTTGATGATGGATCAATTTGAGAAGGAAATAATTTGCTTTCAAACTGTGCATCCCTTGAGTGGACCCCCTTTTCACGACAGGTTCCCGAGGGACCCCTTTGATTTTTTTTCAAATTGTCGATGGTTTGCAGGACTGTCCACTTATTTGCCTATGTGGCCACTTCCTGATTCTACAAAGTATGCTTTCCTAGGTTTCCTTTGTGTGAGAGATCTTGGGGGATACCTCCCTATAGGTCTGAGAGCCTATAGGGCGCTTCCTTTGAGCTTCCTCCATGCGAGAGATCTTGGAAGTGGCTCCCCTGTAGGTTTCTAGGTCTGTAGGGTGCTTCCTTGGGTATTCTTCATGCAAGAGATCTTGGAGAATACCTTCCCTATAGGTCTGCGGGCTTGTAGGGCACTTTCTTGGCTTCCTTCATGTGAGAGATCTTGGGGGATGCTTCCCGGGTATCCCCCATGTGAGAGTTCTTGGAGGACACCTTCCTTGCAGGTCTATGGGCCTGTAAGGCCCTTACTTCACAGGGCTTCCTTCATGCAAAATATCTTGGGGGTTGCCTCCTTGTAGGTCGGTGGGCATGTAAGATGCTTTCTTTCTTCAACTTCATAGTTCTGAGAAGCTATGAAGTCCTTCACTTGGCCTACACCTTTAGGTTCTTCAAATCGTGGTCTGCTTCCTCGACAGTTCATGTATACATTTCTAACCTTACTCTTCTTCAATCTACTTTACCGAGCACTCATCAGTATTCGTGCTCACTAAAGTGAGGGAAAAATGTATAAGAGGGAATTTGCATGCCTTATGCAAATTCCCCTTTTTCCCTTCTCCACTTTAGAAAACCAAGTTTGGAGGCTTAATTACACCTAAGCTAGCTGCTTTCATTCCACTTGGCACCTATTTTGAGCGTTGGTGGGGGAATTTTTGTCAGAGATGCCCATGCGATGCATAGACGTTTGTGCGATTCGCTTACGTCCCTGGCAGATTCTTGTAGCTGAACTTGCAGAGGCGTTACACTTCTCATTGGCAGTTGATTGGTAACGCCTCTTCAACCGATTGACCTAAATATGGCTATTTTTTCCTTCTCCCCTTCAAATTCACTCCTTCAACAAGCATTTCATCTTCTACAATCTCTTCACAAGCTTCTACACACTCTTTTGCATCCACTTCAAGCATCCTAGCAACACTTTTGCACTCCATTGCAACAACAGCTTCACTCCACCACTTTAGTAAGGCAAGTTTGGGACAACATCATTGTAGTAGAGGCTTGAGTACTCTCATTCACTCCCCCATTGGGCTTGAGTGCTTTTGGTGGAGGTGGTAAGCTTCCCTCTCCTCTCCTCTATTACTTGGTTGAGTAAGCACATTTACAGTTTTGTAGTGTTTTAGTGTCCTTAATTATTGTACTTTCTTTATCATACTTGCTTTCTTGACTATCTGTGGAGGTGGAAACACCTAAATGGGGTTTAGATTGAGGCAAGCCCCTATACAACCACCCAACATTTTTCCTCTTCTTTGTGTGTAGGTGAACGTTTTTTTGGGAGCTAGCTGGCAAACGAATTCCTTTGTGAGATCATTCTTGCCACCCTAACTATTGCATTTTTACTTTATCACATTAGAGAATATTTTGTCTATTTAATATTGTTGTTTTGGCCCTTTAGCAGTAGTTAGCTGGGTTGCCAGCTTATTTTCCTTGATTTGACCTTGTCTCTTTAGTTGTTTGGACATACGGATGCTAGCACACTTGAGAAATGTCGGCTCACCACACTATCGTCCTTGGACTGTGCTTCCGTCCTTGGGCAAAGAGCTTCCTGAGGCATAGTGTTGAACTTGAAAATTGGCTCGCCTAGCCCCATCCTGTATTTAGGGTTTGTAGGGTGATTGAATGACTTTGTAGTCCTCATCATTCTCATCCCTCATTTCCTAACACTGCATTAAACTAAGGTAATTTAGGGCAGCCTTCCGCATCTTGGCCCTCTATGACCTGGGGCCTTGCACATGGTGGTCCCCCTCTCTTACACTTGTAAACCAATGAATGAGAAATAATAAATAGCGAGAATTATTACATCACTAATGATAAGACTTCAAGCAACTTTTGAGCATTTCTTGATTAAACTGTTGCCCCTTGGCCATCAATTATTGAGCGCTTTGCATGCTTCACAAATTAAGCATTAAATAATTGTCATAGAGGTGCAATGGAAGCACACATGTAAGCTGTCTAGCAAGATGATCAATTGGGAATATAACTTAAATTCCAGTCATCTCAACAATTAATCTCAACCACATTTCCATCATATCATCTTGATCATCCTCAGCTCAAATGTCTTTCCAAGCTTCTATAAATTCAACAAGTACCACCTCACTTCGCCTACTTGAAGTCTCAAACATGGCGAGTGCTCAAAGCAACAAAGTTTCCATGAATGAGTTCATTGTTATTGAAGAGATTGAATGCAACCCCCTCTTTAGGCATTTGTCCAACGAATAGAAATATGTCTTCACTGTTCAGAGTGAAATTGAAGAGGAGGTGTTGCATGACATTCTAGGACAAGCGTTTTTAAACCAAGTGCATGTGCACAATGCAACACTCCTGGAGAATTTTGTGTACACTATAATTTGCACCTCCAGGCGCTATGAATCGAAATGAGAGCAGCAAAGCAATTGGTTTGACCAGATTTTCTCCACTAAGTGAATGTAGCCATTGCTGGCCTCAACAACTACCCATGAAGCAGACTGGTGGACGATGCCATTTGCATTGCAGTCATAACCTAAAATGAAGCCACCAAAGAAGTAGCGACCCTTCTCTGGGCGGGGCTAGTGAGGAACAACATGGGGCTATTTGCCCAATTTCTACAATCTCATGAGAACCTACTATCACTTGCTCAGATAGAGTGCCTTCAAGTGGTGGTGGAAGAGATATATGTGCTAATGTTTTCCCTTTGTGCATGAAGAAATCGTCGTTTTGATATTATTTAGCACCTTTTTGTAATTGAAAGAGATTTTTTTAATTCCACCAATATATATATATAAAATAAAATGTATCATTTTGTATCTTTGGTGTCACCTTTCTTTTCTATGAACAATTCTGCCTTTGATTTTGGTTTAATTCATTGTATCTGGATGGCATCTATTTATTCATTTTTGTACAAATGGCTTGTCATTTATCTGGAATGCACCTAAATAAAATAAACTACATTGCGACTTCTTTGATTCCTTTGAAATTATACTTCAGTGGTAATATGGGGGATTCACAAAACTAAACAAATCACCGCTGGAATTTTAGAAACTACTCCAATTCCCACCCAACTTAAAAAAACTTTGAAATTTATTGTTGACAGTCTTTTCAACAAATTCATGAACTTTAAGTATGGATCACTAACCTTTCGAAAGAATAACTTAGGGTATCTGGGAAGTTACAATGATACCCTAAAACACCACTCGGCCTAAGAAAATAGAGAAGTAAAAGGAAAAGGCGGTAAGTTGGGATGTTAGATAAACTAGTGAAGACGTCGTCTAGGTTAGGGACACTTAATAAAACATTGTCCAGCTTAAGAATTAACCGAAATTTCAACATTGGGGTGCCAATTTTAGGAGAGGGACCCAAAATCTAAGTAGCGTATATCAAGATGAATAATGGAGAATTTGACAAGTGGTTGTTATGTCACAATACATTAGGGGTTGTTGATTCAATTCATAACAATAGGGGTAGCCATGACAATAATTGGTGCATTTGCTCTAATTGTGTAGATTTGGGGAGGATAGGAAGTTGAGCAAACTTGACCGATTTTATATATCTCCAAATATTTTTGTTGTTTAAGACTCCTGAAGTTTGGTGGTCAGGGTGGACTACTCTTCAACTACTTTTGACCATTACCCTATCATTGCACTATCTTTGGAGCTAAAAATAGTAATGTGGACTTTGAGTTACCGTACAAGATTAATGTTTCTCATTTTAAAAATCCTTCCTATGTGGGAGTGTTTCTCCAAACCCAATGAAGGGGAATCCTACAGAAAATGGTGGCACAATGTTATTTCTAAATGTGTCAAATTTCTATGTGCTTTTGGCAAAAGACTAGCTTGGAAGCAGAAATAGAAATTGCAATCCCTTTAAGGGAAGTTAGAACACACTAGGAAATTACTTAATAAGAACCCTTTTAATTATAATTTACAAAATTTGATGGCTTCTTTAGAAACTCAAATTCGTAAAATGGATAATTATAAGGGATAGGGAGCTAAAATCAGGGCCAAATTACATTGAATTAAAGAGGGGAATAGAGGCTCTAAATATTTATTTTATATTAACTATAAGCACAAGAAAGAATTTATTGGTGCTATTCAAGATGATGTTGGTTTGATTCACACCAAGCAGACAAAGATAAAAGGGTTATTTTAGAAATATTATGAATTGTTTAAAGAAGACCCACATTGGCAGGATGCACAAGAAATCTTGGTCATTTTATAGATCGTATTTTATCCATTGAAGACTTAGAACATGATGTGTTTTCTATGCCTTCTTATAAAAGTCTTGGAGTTGATGGACTGCTAGTGAAATTTTACCAAAAAATGTGGCAACACATTAAAGATGATTTCTACCTGGTTTACCTAGAGGCTTTGGAGCATGGTTCTTTAGGGCCTAACATAAACAAAGCTTTAATTAAAATCCTCCTGAAAGGGAAAAATGATGATACTATTTTGGGTTGGCGCCCAATCACCTTGCTTAATACTTCTACAAAATTATTGCTAAAGCAATAGCAACAAGAATTAAACCAATTATGAAAGAGATAGTCAGACCTTAACAAATTGGGTTTCTTGGCAAGAGGTTCATCTTCGATAATTTTATCCTTGCTTGGGAAACTTTGGAATGGGCTCAACGATTGGGCCAACAATCCCTTTTGATCAAATTGGATTTTGACAAAGCATATGATAGAATGTGTTGGAGCTTTATAATCAAGATGTTACAATGGTTGGGTTTTGGTCTTAAACTATTTAGACATGTTCAAATGTTGTTTAACGAAACTAATGCTTAGTTAGTGATTACTAAAGAGTTGACTAACATCTTCCCTTTACAATGTTCAATTAAACAAGGTTCCCCTTTGTCTCCATTCTTGTATGTGCTTGTTGTTGATGCTCTTAGATATCTGCTACAAAAATATAATCAGATGAATCTAATTAAGGGTATTCCATTCCCCATAATATTGTGGTGATAAAATCTCATTTCGTAGATGATAGCATATCAAGTTTATCCAAAATTTTGAGATGGAGATCAATAATGTTATGGGAGTCCTTAACCTTTATTGTGAAGTGTTTGGATCAAAACTTGCTCGTCATAAGATGAAATTTTTTATGGTACAATTAGGTTCACCTCCAATGGAAACAAATTAAATATGGGTAGAATACTCGGTATCTCAACATTCCATTTGGGATGGGTGTCTCAGTTTCTGAGATGTGAAACTGGTACTTACAAAAATTAAAAAATAAACTATGTACTTGGGGAAATAGATTTTTGTCTTTAGTAGGCAAAATCCAAGTTGTGAATTGACTTTTTTGGCTTCACATGTGTATTATTCTTCTTGTTGGATGCCATCAAAAAAAGGTTATGAGGATCTTATTAAAATTGTTTGCAACTTCTTATGGGCTAATTGGGGCGGTAAAACAATTTTTAAATTTGCCTCTTTGCTACATTGTATCCAACCCAAAGCCAAAGGTGGGTTGGGCCTTATGGATCCAAGGACACAAGGGACTTGTTTAGCAAAAAAATGGACATTAGAACAATTAATGGAGATGTTTTGTGGAAAAATCTAGTTTATTTTTGGATTTCTCAAGCTATTGTCAAAGGTAAATGGCAAGTTGTCAGCTGGGAAGATAATTTTTTACTAGCACCTTTCTTTCATCTTAAAGCTTTCTTTCCCTTACTTTCAATTTGTAAGGCATGACAAGAAGTCAGTAATTTTTTGGATTAGAAAAGTTGTCTTCAACAGGGTTCAACTTTGACTCATCATCAATATAATGAAATAAACTAGTGCAATACCATGCTCAACCTCTTGTTGCATTTCCAAGGTTGGCATATTAAATATTTAGGAAAGGAGTTCAAAGATTTGAGGACTTGTGGGATTTTAATGCTCGAAAGTGGGTTAATTGGCACACCTTCAAGAATGACCAGGGTCTAAATTGTAAATATAAAAGCTTTATTATCTTTGTTAAGTCGTTGGTTTCCTTTGAGTTGGTTATGAAGATGTCTACCGCCTTCATTGTAATCTTTTCAAGGATTGAGGGTGGCTGTCCAAGTGTCAGTTAGTGTTGTTTCCTCTTAAAAAGGTATACTTGAATCTAGTTCTGCACTTGCCCTTAAATCCTAGATTGAATCTGAAATAAAGTTGTAAGTTTCAAGGAAAAAACTTGGAAAAAAGTTGAGTGCTCAAATCTGACATTCTAAAACTGAAGCTAATGTTCAAATTTTAGCTTGAAAAATCTTGCATTGTAAGCTCCCTATTGGTGATAGGTTGGGATATATGCAGATTCACTCTGTTAAATGTCTCTTTTGCAAACACATTGAAAGTATGAAACATATATTTTGAGACTGTTTTGTGACTAAAAGGAAATGAAGGGTTGTTTTTATTTATCTCCCTACGATTTTTGGGCATACCTTGATCTGGAAAGAAGCCATTTTGGGATTGGGCTTGCAAAACAATATTGTTGCTAATTCTATAAGGAAAATTGTCTTGTTTAATATATGGAAAAGTAGATCATAATGTTCATATGGAAACAAAAAAGCTAAGGTTTTACTCTGACATCATTTTGCAAATTGTTTTCCTATGTTCACAATTGCAGGGAGTTCCCAAAGTCAACGAGAAAATCAGCAGTCATTTGAACAAGATTAAATGGCAAATATTGCAGCTGCACAAAAATGATGTAATTTGTTCTAGACAGCTTCAATATATGTCAAAATTTAGAGTTTGATAGTTTTTCTTTCAGCTGTACATTGTTGTTGAAATTGGTGCTTTGATGCTATGTTAGTTGCCTGGTTTGTTTAGCATGGTTGGTTGATTGTAATTTCTTCTTCTTGACAACCTGTGGTTGTCATTCTTTATGTATTATATTGCTTTGATTAAAAAAAAAAGAGGAGGAAGGAAGGAAGAAGAGAAGAGAGGAGAGAATGATAAATACTAATTATTGTCAACCACATGGATAATGTGAATGGTTTCTGAAAGCCCGATTAGAAAACGTTACATTCTTCATAGGCACCATGATTACTAGCTTTGCATTGGTATGTGGCTGTGAAAAATCAACATTCATACCATGATTTAAAAGTACTATGATATTAGTTGCAACTGCATCCAATGTCTTATTTGCAACTTAGTCAACATGTCCATTCAACACATGACTTCCAATTAGATCATTCCATCTCACACACTATGTCTATGTTTCCACATTTTGCATACAGTTCTAACGTTGAGGCATTTTGTCAAACAACTCGCGCGCCTTGTGCGCATACAGGGATGATGCTGGCAAGGGTTGCGGAATTTAGATTTGCACTCGAAACTTTGTAAGGCTTTTCAATAAATTCATTTTGTGTATATCCTGCAATCATCGCGGACCATGACGCCACATTTCGTTGAGGCATTTTGTCAAACAACTCGCGCGCCTTGTGCGCAGAGAGGGGTGATGCTGGCAAGGTTGCGGAATTTAGATTTACACCTACCAATTCCATATGCGTGAAATTTCTAAACCCTTTTCAACAAATGCATTTGTGCATGTATTGCAATAATAATATTCTTAAGATTTCTGGCATGTAGTGTGTGCCATATGGGTGAATGGTTTGCTTGCCTTGACTTATGCCCTCACGCCTTGCCTACTGCACATACCTGCAACGTTACATTCAATGAAATGATATCTGTTTGAGATATTTTACCGTGCAGGTTGCATGGAGTTGCATATCGATCTGCCGATTGTATTTGCTTGCCAATTTCTAAACCCTCGCCAACAAAACCCTGCAATTGTGTCATTTCAGGAGACAAACATCCATTCCTGCATTCCATCAAACAATTTCATGCCTTCTCTATGTTTTCACGTTTTGCATACACGCCTACCAGGGCAATGTGTAATTACAACATCTTGACAGAAACTTATTTTCTTTACGCTTTGATGGATGCCCACACCACATTCTAAAGCGCCCACTTTCCCACGGGCAGGGAGGACGCTGGCAAAGGTTTAGCAATTTAGCTTCATGCCTGCTGATCGAGTTTTCTTGAAAGTTTCTAAATCCTTTCCTGCGAGTCCATTTAGCGCACTTCTGCAATCATCACGAGCCATGAGACCACATTTATTTGAGGCATTTAGTCGAACAGTTCACATGCCTTCCCTATACCTCAACATTTTGTATGTGTGTGATACAAAATCATTAGTTCACTATATTTATGTCTCCACACCTCACGTGCAGGTCTGCCAGGAAAATTATGGTTTTAATGGATGCTACACAATATCACAGTGCTTTCATTTTGGCACAGGCAGCGAGAACCTAAAGACTGAAATTTGGTGCTACTTCTGGCAACTGCACTTGCTTGAAGATTCATGAAGCTTTTACAACAAATTCATTTGCATGTGTGTCCTGCAATCATTTCATTGCTTGTGACCATATTTCTTTCAGGCATCTCTGTTAAACGTTTCATGTGCACTTTATATTGCTCATTTCACATTACCACCGCCCAATACATTTGCCGGCGAGTTCTTAAATTGTTTTTAGCACATTGATTTTGCGCATAAAGAGTGTATTTTAGTCTAATATATCTATAGGTCATCCTTTTACTTCCATTTTAATAGTAATTACAGAGAAAATAAAATAAAATTCCATAGAGCTTGAGCCTCATGTAATTGATATGTTATAATATGTTTGAGAATCCAACATCTCTTACAAACCAACATTCATCTCATCTATAAACGATGGAAAGGATGATTTCCGCAAGTACACATTTCAGTATTAAAGAGAATCTATAATGACTAAATAAATTTCTCTTTTTCCTATCTTGAGGTGGCAGGCCTAGCTTGATTGGTTGAAGCATCTTGTTGTAGGAAAGATATCATGAGGTCTAGTCTCCTCCCAAACCCGTGGTATTAGAGGGCGTGTTGCTGCACCAGTCATGCGATTTTTTTTCCTATCTCACTATGTGTAATTTGATAGATAGAAATGAAATTAGTTGATAATAAAATTAATAAATGATATCATGGAACAATTTTTCATCCATGTCAATAGAAACTCTATCATCAATACAAATATATATGTTATAGAATAATTTTGAAATAAAGAAAAAATAGTCTTTGATGTAATCATATTTATGCAAAGATATAGAGTCAAGGATCTATCTCCCTAACTTAAAATCTAAAACTATGACACTTGATTTCCCCTTAAATGTCTTTGAATATGAACAATAGGAATAATATGAACCTCTTAGCATATTTGAAGGAAATTTGATAAATAATTTTATAGAAGATTCCTCAAATAATCAAATTTTTAATATAATCTAAAGGATCCACCATTTATGGAAGTAGTTTGAAGGCCTTTGTAGATTATAGAAATTCCAGTACACAGTGAATTTTAGAGTAGGGAGTAAGAAAAGTGTTTTATCCATCTTTACAAAAACTAGTTTTGTGGAGTAGGAGTTTCATGAGAAAAACAAGAATTATACATAAAATCTTGTAAAAGAAATTTAAAACCCTATTTTTTAGATTACATATTTAAGTGGATATCTTTTCTATAGGGCTGAAAGTTTTCATCACCTTCTCCCAAAATGTTTCACTATCACATGTGACTTATTTACATTTCTTTAAATTCTTCACAATATTTTTTTTAGATCTAGTTATATAATTGTAGATTTAACATTCCTTGTTGCTAAAAAATAATCATTAGCCTCATAATTTGAAACTCCAAAATTAAAGCTAATAAAAAATCTCTATGCAATATGTTTATTTTATATATTTGAATTTACTCATTGGACTCATCACTGGTTGTCTACTGCTGCTAGAGTGACTCTTCTCAAGTCTGTTATCCAGGCCCTTCCCATCTATAGGTGCTTAGTTCAAGTGGCTCCTATGTATTTTCTTCAGGAATTTGATGCTCTTTCTCATCAATTTCTTTGGAGCGGTAATTTGTTGTCTTCAAAATGGAGCCTTGTTAAGTGGGAATTGGTGTGTAGACCAAAGCAGGAGGGTGGTCTTGGTTTACGCTATGCTATTTTGAATGGGAAAGCTCTTGCTGCCAAGCTTTACTGGTGTTGGTGCACCCATCAACACTAGTTATGGGCTCATATTCTCAACCATAAATATCTTCGAGGTGTTGCTCCTTTTGAAGTTCCTCGCTATCCTCTTGAAGGGAGTGGTTCTATGATTTGGCATACCTTGAAAGTGGGGGCACAGTTGATTAAGGATGCTTTTTTTTTGATATGTCATTCGAGGTCACAAGCTCTTTTTTGGTCAGATTATTGGGATGGTCACCCTCCTATTCTCTCTTCTTTTCCTCATCTCCAGCCTCTTTCTGAGGTTTTTATTGCGGGTGGTTGGGATACTGTGGAGCATTATAAGGTGGCACAACATGATGGTTTGGTTCTACGTTTTCACTGGAAGCATCCTTCTGAGTGGCCACCTGGAGGGTCTAAGGGGGATAGGCATGAGCTTTCCCAACTTCTGGTTTCTCGTGCTTGTAATTCTTTGAGAGGTCCTGATGTCTTGGCTTGGGATGGTTCAAACTTGTCTAGAAAGTATTTTGTGGTTGCCGGTTATAAGTAGATTGGTAGGCAGTTGTTTGGGGACATTGAGGTCCCTTGGTGGAAGCAAGTTTGGCACAAGTTGTCATGGCCCAAGTGCAACTTCTTTATGTGGTTAGTAGCTCAAAACCAATGTCTTACTTGGGATAATTTATGTAAGTGTGGTTTCCAAGGCCCCTCTATGTGTTTCTTGTGTCATGGTTGTGAAGAGAGTGTCTCCCATATCTTCTTCCAATGTTCCTATGCTAGGGAGATTTGGCACTTCTGGTGGGGGGTGTGGAATACGTCTTGCTGGCATGCTTCCTCTTTGGTGCAATTTGGAGAATGGTGAGGCAAGGCCCCTGTTTCTACCTCCTTTCTTCAGGCTGCTTGGGCTCTTGGGCCTTCCCTTTATTAGCTAGAACCTATGGTTGGAGAGGAATAGGTGGATCTTTCAGGATTCAAGGTTGATGGCTCCTCACCTTTGGAGGAAAATTCTACACTAATTAGGGGAAACTATTGCGGCTAAATGTGATATGACTATGCTGGTGGACCCTTGGGATGTTGGTTGTTGTAACCATCTTCATCTTCCTCCTCTGCAATGACAGCTCATGTGCAACAGATGCAGGCATCCTACCCCGAAGGTGAATAGGGAGGGAAGATGGACCTCTCCTCCCTTTGGAGTCCTAAAAATCAACTCAGATGGTTCTTCTCGTGGAAATCTCGGTCATGCTAGCATTGGGGGTGTGGGTCGTGATAGCTCTGGAGATGTTCAATTTATTTTCTCTGTGTGTAAGGGTCTTCATACAAATAATCTTATGGAGGATCAGGCCATTTTATTGGCTATGGAGCGAGGCAGTCAATTGGGATGGTGAAGGATCATATGTGAGTCTGACTCCCAGGTTGTGGTGAACTTACTGAAAAAGCAGTATTTGGATAATGTGAGTTGGCAGCTGGCTTTGATTGTTGAACAAATTCTCACTCTCTGTGCCTCTTTGGAGTATATTACTTTCAATCATATTCCTCGTGAATGGAATGGTGTTGCTGATTGCTTGGATAAATGGGCTTCTGATCATATTCATGATTGGAACTTGGTGGATTGGGGTCAATTACCCCTGGATTTGTCTCATCAATTGGATCACTTGGTTGAACTTGATAGGGCCATTTAATGCCCTTGCTTTGTAACGTTTTCTTGATTTAATTAATTTTTTTTACCGCCTTTATGTTATATATTTGAATTTCACTCTACATACTTCTTGTCTTCTTGTACATTCCACATAAAATGGCTATCTATTTCTATGTATACTCATTTTATCCTTGTGTTATTTCAAAAATTTGAAAATATCTTGTGAGTCATCTATTCTTGAAACACAAAATTAGAAAATTAAGTGCATAAGATAATGCAAGATGTTGTTGAAATTCCAATGGTATTATCAAAAGGATTAGAAACTATTGAGACTTTGATAACAAGGGTGAAAAATCAATTGGAAGATATTAGGAAACTAATCCCCAAATAATCTAGGTAGTTGATATCAAATATTTGGTGGATGAAGGCATTCTAAGTGATTAGGAGTCAATTTTCATGAAAGTGGAGGTTGTCCTACAAGATATAGATGAAGATTGAGAATGCATATATTATAATAAGAGAAAGAAAGATAGTCCCTAATCTAGGGTGTGTTTGATGGTTATGAAGAAATTCAAAGATAAACTATGGTGATATTTTTTTATAAGGATTGAAATGTTCAATTGTTACAAGTTTTAAAAGATTAATTATATGGGAGTAAGTAAAAATGGAATATCCTAAGAATCCTAATTTTTCTACAGTTCTAATAAATTATATAATGAAAATAAGGGTTTCTTATGAATATTTTGAGTAGAAGATAGTTGGATTCAAGACAATTTATAAAATGTTCTAATATATTTTTACAAAAATTGATGTTGAGTTTACTCACTCCAATAAACCTAATCTATGTTTAGTAAGAGTGGCATCAAGCAAATTTGAATCCTACTTGTAAGAATTGGAATATTCAAAGTGGTCAAAGGTATCTAGATAGAGTGTTATGCTTATGAATTTTTTTTTCCCATTAATTTTTTACTTAGATGTAATTGATGTAATAAAACTAACATATATATTATTTTAGTAATATATATAAAATACGCAAAGAGATATCTTTCATTAGGCGTCTATTTTGAATATTTTTATAATCTATTTTAAAAATCTAAGTATGTGCTTATTTCTTACCATGCCTAGTTTACTAGTTGCCTAAAACGAAAATAAATAAAATAATTGAAATAAGACAACATAATTCCAAAAATCATTCTGTAGAGAAACTAGTTGCCTAAAACGGAAATTTTCCTCCAATAAATTAGTTTTGTTTAAGAGACTACAGAAAACTACTGAAAAGCAGCTACGAAGAAGCTATAGACCATAAAGTCTTCGAGGAAATTAATGCGATTATGCATTTAGAATACAAAAATATCTTGAAATGGTGGAAGAGATTGTGGAATTCTTTCCACTATATAAATGGAAGATTCTATAAAATTGTAATTTGTAGTCATTGTGTTTTGTGATTTAAACAAATCTTTCTAAATTTTGTGTTACTCTATGCTTAAAATTTGCACACATTCCATAATATTGTAGTCATTGTCTTTTGTGATTTGTTATTTAATAAAAATCTTCTTGAATTTTGTGTTAGTCTGTGCATAAAATTTGCGTACATTCTATAATATTTATAATAATAAACTTGGGCGATTTTAAAGCACTGTTTGTCTATCATCCTTCATTACTTTGAACAACTTGGGATAAAATTTTAAAGGTTTTAGTGAGACTGGAAGCATATTCAATAGTCAGGTAAGATCCTGTATTACATTCTTATGCTTCTTAGGGAATTTAATAATTTAGGATAGCTAGGTTTTACACTATAAGAATCTATATATCTTACAAAAGAGTAGTAGTTATATATGGACTTTAAAAGTTTTTAGAAATGAAAAGATTATATTTCTGTGTTATTCAGGCTGTTACCATAAAATCATTAACCTGTCTCTGTATATTAATGAAATTAACTTTAGAAATTAATATTCTTTAAAAGACTAGAGATAAGAGCTGCAAAAATATATATTTTAAAATGTTCGAAAAGATTGCTGAACGCTGTCGACTATTTAAATAGAAGATTGTATAAATTAATTTTTTTTTGTTCTGGTTAAAATGAAGCTGCAAAATGTAAATAAAGATTTCCTTCTTAAAAATTATGAATTCAATTTCATTGAAAGATTGTTGAATGCTGTCGACTATTTAAATAGAAGATTCTATAAATTAGTGTTTTTCTGTTCTGGCTAAAAAGAAGCTGCAAAATGTAAATAAAGATTTCCTTTCTAAAATTATGAATTCAATTTCATTCCGGAAAGATTGCTGAACGCTGTCGACTATTTAAATAGAAGATTGTATAAATTAATTTTTTTTTGTTCTGGTTAAAATGAAGCTGCAAAATGTAAATAAAGATTTCCTTCTTAAAAATTATGAATTCAATTTCATTCGGGGGAATTTATGGTGAGAAAAGATAAAGATACCAAGGGCGATTCTTACTCAGAGTGACAGTGAGCTAGAGGAGAAACTTCAGAAACTAAAAGTGAGGTATGGTGTGAGGACTTTTATTATAAGCACATACAATTTTTGATACACATTGCACCCTTTCTAATTCTATACAGTCATTCATCATTGTCAACTTTTTCTCTTCATTATCATATGTTTTAAGATTTCAGATTATTGAAAATATATGAATTTTAGAGTAGGGAGTAAGAATAGTGTTTTATCCATCTATTATAAAAACTATTTTTGTGGCGTAGGAGTTTCATGAGAAAAACAAGAATTATATATAAAATATTGTACAAGATAATTTAAGACCCTATATTTTAGATTACATATTTAAGTGGGTATCTTTCCCATAGGACTGAAAGTTTTCTTCACCTTCTCCTTTATTTTTTTACTCTCACATGTGACTTATTTACATTTCTTTAAATTGATCACAATATATTTTTTAGATCTAGTTATATAATTGTATACAATATATATATTTTATATATTTGAATTTCACTCTACATACTTCTTTTCTTCTTGTATATTCCACATAAAATGCCTATCTATTTCCATGTATACTTATTGCATCCTTGTGTTATTTCACCCAATTGAGTGTGGTTTCATGCTACCTTATCACATTTCCTCATTTACTCATGTATAATTTTTTATGTTGCTCTCTCCCTATATTCTACTCTCTAGACATGTCTTCTATGTAATCCTTGTTTGTCATTTTTTAATTTCTAGTAAATGCTTTTTGTTATCTACTAAATTAGGAAAGCTAAATTTGTTTAAGTCACCAACTCTCAATAATTAAGGTTAAGCTTAACGATGATGAAGCTTTATTAGGAATCATTATTTTTATAATTTAACTATTTAAATAGTCATTGTAATCACATGGTGAGTTGATATATTTGCCACTATGAGGCCTCCATACCTTTATTCATGACTCCCATGATCTTTTCACAAGATTTTCCTAAAAATAATCACATGATTTTCATAGAAATTATAGCTACATGAAATAAGTCTATGTTATCAAGACTAGATTTTAATGCCTTAGCCTAAAGTTATAAATATACTATTTATTTGCTTTCAAGAAAAAAAACTACCTTAACATGTTTTGTATTGTTGTGTTCCATTCTTTCTTTTCCTATGAAAATGTTTCTCTTCTACATACATTTTTACCAGTAAGATTTTTTTTTGAATTTTTAGTTGGCTTCCAAAGAAAAAATATTAGTCACCATCTGACATGGTGGATGATTGATGAATTTATAAAGAGTGTATTTCTAGTCTAATATATCTATAGGCCATCCTTCTACCTCCATTTTAATAGTGATTAGAAAGAAAATAAAATAAAATCTCATAGAGCCTAAGCCTCATGTAATTGACATGTTATAATATGCTTGAGATTCCAACATCTCTTGCAAACCAACATTCATCTCATCTTAAAATGATGGAAAGGATGATTTCATCAAGTACACATTCCAATATTAAAGAGTATCCGTAATGACTAAATAAATTTCTCTTTTCCCTATCCCAAGGTGGGAGGCCTAGCTCAATTGGATAAAGCATCCTATTTTAGGCAAGAGGTCACGAGGTCTAGTCTCCCCCCAAACCCATGGTACCAGAGGGTGTGTCGTGCCAGTGCCATCGGTCATGTGTAAAAAAGTTTACTAGGCGCATTGCAGTTTATAGGGAGAGGGATACCCAACCAATTGACCGATTCCTGTAGTCTAAAAAAACAAAGACATTTTTCTATCCCACTACATGTGTGATTTGATAGATTGAAATGAAATTAGTAGATAATAAAAATTAATAAATGATATCATGTAACAATCCTTCATCCATGTCAATAGAAACTCTATCATCAATACAAATATATATGTTATAGAATAATTTTGGAATAAAGTTGTAATTATATTTATGCAAAGATATAGAGTCAAGGATCTATCTCCCTAACTTAAAATCTAAAACTATGACACGTGATTTACCCTTAAATTTCTTTGAATATGAACAATAGAAATAATATGAACCTCTTAGCATATTTGAAGGAAATTTGATAAATTATTCTATAGAAGATTCCTCAAATTATCAAATTTTTAATATAATCTAAACGATCCACCACTTATAGAAGTAGTTTGAAGACCTTTGTATATTATAGAAATACCACTACATGGTGAATTTTAGAGTAGGGAAAGAAAAGTGTTTTATCCATATATTACAAAAGCTTATTTTGGTGGAGTAGGAGTTTCATGAGAAAAACAAGAATTATATATAAAATCTTGTACAAGAAATTTAAGACCCTATTTTTTAGATTACATATTTAAGTGGGTGTCTTCCCTATAGGACTGAAAGTTTTCATCACCTTCTCCCTAAATTTTTCATTGTCACATGTGACTTATTTACATTTCTTTAAATTCCTCACAATATTTTTTTTAGATCTAGTTATATAATTGTAGATTTAGCATTCCTTGTTGCTCAAAAATAATCATGAGACCCATAATTTGAAACTCCAAAATTAAAGCTAATAATAAATCTCTATACAATATGTTTATTTTATATATTTGAATTTCACTCTACATACTTCTTGTCTTCTTGTACATTTCACATAAAATGGCTATCTATTTCCGTGTATGCTTATTTCATCCCTGTGTTATTTCACAAAATTGAAAATATCATGCGAGTCATCTATTCTTGGAACACAAAATTGGAAAATTTAATGCAAAAGATAATGTAAGATGTGGTTGAAATTCCAATGGTATGGTTATGGGCATGATTTTTCTAGGGTTAGGAGAGAAATCATGTTATGGTAGTTTCACCTTTCTTATCTTCACTAATAACACTTTCCTCTTAATTATTGAGTGGTATTTCTCCCCATATTTTTGTCGCTCCAATCACATCTTGAAATTGGAATTAAAAATAGATGACTAATAAAGATGAGCATGGTAAATTAATAGTGGCAACACCAAATAAATTGAAAGAAGGAACTAACAATGAACCTAAGACCCAAGATCTTATTCTAAGTCTCCAAGTTTGTACAAATAGCCATACATCATAACCATAGATTACTACACTACATCGATTTACCACATCTTAACTCATCGTTAACCGTTAGTTCATGGCAGCATTGTTTTGATGAAAATTTTCATGGAAATCTTGCATAACCAAAAAAAAATTGTTTTCTTTATTTTCTTTAGTTGTTTTGAGTCCCATGATGGCACTTAAGGGGTAGAAGACTATCAAGCATCAAAAATAACAAAAATCAAGCACTTACTTTTTTAATAAGTTGGCCTAAATGGGCTCGTATGATGCAGAGAAAAAACAAAAACTCACCCAAAACCACAAAAACTCAAATTCCACATATTCAAAAACACAATTAACTTCATAAATTGACAAATTATTGTGTCGATTTTAGATTGATTACATTTGCACAAATAAAATACCCAGTTTGGAAAAAAACAAAACGTATAACTTTATTATAAATTTTGTGAAATCAATTTTACAGACCACCGGGCTATATTATAGCTGCTCTGTATTCCATTTTTAGAAACCTCTACTCTTCTTGCTCATCTCTGTTCCTCCAAATTTCTGCGCCCTCTCTAAAATTTCCCTTGCACCCTTGTCTTGAATTAAAATGTGCCTCCTTATTTGCAATGGCTTGTTTCCAAAGCTGTGCCTCTCCATCGACCTCTCCTGTTGGAATTCAAGTTCCTCTTTTAATTACCCACTTAGGCTTTCACCTCACGTGCGCCTCAAAGTCTTTTCCTTATTAGAATCTGCGTCGCCCTTTATTTACATTCTGCACATTCTTCATGACTCTACATACTCCTTTGTCCCCTATCAACATTCCCATTCTAGTCGTCATCCTCTAGCATGATTGGTCTTCACTATATCAGACGCTTCATATGCTTGAATATTATTTTCAAATTTCTCCTCATACTTTGAGTAACTTCCAACCGATTATTGCTAAAGCCTTTATGCATCTACACCAAGTTCTTTCGATTACTTAATCCATATGCCATCGATTTTCTCGTCTTCTTACAGATTCCTCTTTTTATTCTACCCAAACATCCCTCATCCGTACTTCCCACTGTAGATGTTATCCTTCTATGATTTTCGGCCAGTAATTTCAATTCTTTCTCAGCTGCGCCCTACACCCTTTAACAAATATGCCATCCTCTCTACAAATTCATTTGAAATTCTTTTACCTGCCATAGAGATTAGCCTTTTTCCATGTGCACCATGGCTTAGTATTATCGCCTATAGGGAACAAAACATCAACTAATATCCCTACACCTCTAATTCATGTACTTCTCTCATGGTGCGGGCAAGAAGGAGTTTTTGATTCTGCATAGTCCTTGTCTTCTGATGCAGAGGCAAGGTGGAGAAGATTCAATCAGGTTTCAATAAAACAACTTTTGCTATTACATTCAGCCACCTTGCAACCCTTAATACTATCAAGGCTTTTAGACTCCCAAACTCATCAAATAGACTAATCGCTTAGAGAAAACCTCTCAAGGACCACTTCATCATCAATCTAGCATCTACTCAGACCTCCAACACAATTCCCAAACCAAGCATGAGGTTTCTTGGCAACTTCTTGGAGAACCTTCACACTGCCCTACAAAAAGGCTACAAGATTAGGCCTTTTTTTCAAACAAAGTACCCTTCAAACTTCTCCTATTCTCATAATCTCTTGGACAATCACTAATCATGTCTAAAAACACTCAATTTCATAGGTTTTAGTCAATTCCTCAACCTCTTAGCCATTGTTCCTTGAAACCCTTAATTTCCTTCCAAACACTTAGGGTTCTTGAGTTTCCAGCCTCCTAAGTCTTTCCAAGCCCTACCAACGCACTAAGACACTTGTTCAGAGTCTACATAGGCCTTTCACATCCTTTCATAGACCATACTAACAACAAATGAATCAAACACACCACTATCCTATTCATTCCTGCTTAATAAAGGCCCTTATTCTTCCCTTTGATGGTGTTCCATGGTCAGCAACCTTCTTTATTTCCATTTCAAAACTTAAAAGAAACTTTCCCTAATCTATCTCCATGCCTCCCCATCGAGCAACAGGGTAGAAGAGTAAGTGGGAAGGCCTAGAGCATGCTAAAACTACAAAACGGTGTTCCCTGTTCTGTATAGGCAGATTACACAATAATAGCAAAGAACAATATAAATTTGTGAATTAAACTTCAAACAGATTCAAAAACCTGCTAACTCCATTACTTACAACAATCATAAGATACTTGGTTCATCAAACTACCTGTACGACCTGCATAGTGATCGAAAGATATAGAAAAATAGAGATAATGAGGAAAAAATAGAGAAATAAGATAATTAGAATGCTTTATTCAATGGTTGCTTCTTTCCCTCGAACCAACATCAGTTCCCCTATGCCTTTTTCAAGGCTTTTAAACATTTACAAGTTATTTGAGCCTTCAAGAATGCCTCCAATTGACTTGTAACGACCCAAACCTTCATATTACTTGAAAACCTCATTATTGAGAATTAAAGACTAAATGCACACTATTAGCAAGAGTTTTGTTTTAAGACACCAAGAACCATTTAAATACCTCTAAATTATCCCTAATATGACTTCTAAACTCCCATTTTCACCCCTATTTACCAATTCAAGAACTTGCCTTCTAGAGGCTACAAAGACTCTTAGGAATAAGATTGTACAATTACAACACAAAACCCAAACTTCATGATAGAACATATTCAAAGGTCTTGAAGGACCTTGTTAAAGACAATACCTACCTACTGCCCTTCTTTACTTAACATCAAATAATCACAAAATGAGGGTGAAGTGTGGGTGCTCCTGCACCATACACCCCCCTAGAAGATTCTCATGTCCCATGAGTGGAGGTTGAGACCAACCCCACCATCCACCATACATGTGCCTTGAATCAACAACTAGTGGCCACTGATTTAGATATGGCATTCCCAATTGTGTTGCATAAAAGTGTGTTCCCTACTTCCACATGGTTGTGTTTGCATTCCCAGACCTAAAATCTGCCCTTTATCCATCTTAACTAAACATTTGGTTGCCTCCTATTACCTACACCTACATACAAACAAGGATTAGCATCATCATTGTCATAAACTGCCCTTGTCATAGTCCCGTCTCTTTGCCTTTGTTTGCCCTGCAGTGTACTTTGTGTCTATACCCTTGGCATCAGTTCCAAGGCCCTATCACCTTATTTTCCCCGTCCTTTACTGACTGTCCCTTGAACTTGTTTTACCATTGTCTTCACAACCTTTCCAACCACTATACCTACAAAATTTTGTTGTCTTTCACCTCTTCCCCTAACTACAGGGCATTCAATGCTTCCTACCATCACCTTGTCTTGCAAATTCACTGTCCTTACCTCTTTTACCTCTTTATTTTCCTTATGACTTGATGTTCTTGCATTGTTAGTCCTCAAAACAACATTAGGATCTACCATTATATTTTCTTTCACAACATTTAAAGGCTCTTTCACCCCACACATAATAACCTTTTCCTCACCTTTCTCATTCTCTACCCAATGAGTCAAAACAAACCTATGTCCACCTTTCATGATTGAGTACTTATTTGCTTTCCCATCATAAATGGCATTCCTATCATACTACCATGGCCTTCCAAGGAGGATGTGACAATAGTCCATTGGAAAAATATCACAAAGTACACTATCCTTATACTCACTTATTTGAAAATCTGCCATAGCTTGCTCATTCACTATCAAGGATTGACCATTGCTTAACCAAGAGACCTTGTAGGGAAAATCATGAGGGATTCTTTTCAAATTTAGTTTATTCACCATTTCACAAGAAACCATATTTTTAGTTGAACCTAAATCCACTACCATCCTACATATCTTACCTTGTACTTTGCAATTGATTCTGAAGAGTGCTTTCCTATGCAATGGCTCCTCCTCTTTAGAAGTCTTTAAAATTTGTTTATGTAGCATCAAGGCTTCTCCAACTTCTGATGTGAGGTTCACTACCGGTGAAGTCACACTCTCTTCATCTTCATGCACTAGTTGATTCCCCCTTTCTCCTCCATGAGAGCTTGAGCCTTGCCTTTCAGGACACTTGAAGGATGGATGTCCAGGCTGGTTGCAAGTATAGCATCTTCCTAAAAAATGCATTGTTGGAATTCCTACCTCCTCCAAATATGCCTCTTGTAACTCTCCATCCACCTCTAGAATCAGATTGCTCTTGGCCTTTCATGGAATCCTCTTGATTATCATTGGTTGGCTTTGAACTAGACATGAATCCTCTTCCCCTTGATGCACCACCAATTCCTCTAACTACTTTGTCTTTCCTTCTCTTCAATTTATCCTCCACCCTGATAGCCATTTGATAACAATCCTCTACATTCCTAGGGTTAGCCAAAACCAATTCATCATGTATATTAAGCTTTAAACCACCAATATACCTAGAAATTTTTTCATCTTCATTCTCATGATGACCATATCTTAAACTCAATTTATAAAACTTCTCAGTATAAGACTTAATATCCATTTCCCTTTGTCTTAAGTTTTGTAATCTCTTAAACATTTGAACTTGGTAATCCTTGGGTAAGAATTTACCTTTGAGTTTAAATATCATCTTGTCCCATGATGTGATCTTAGACTTTCCTTGTTTCCTTCTCTCAGACTAAAAGTAATCCCACCATACCAAAGCATGACCCTACAACTTAGTCTTTGCAATTTTGACCCTTTGCTCTTCAAGAACTTCATCACATTCAAAATGATTATCTAATGCATCAATCCAATCAAGTAGTTCTTCATCATTTAAGCTACCACCATATTTAGGAACATCAAGTTTTACCTTAGGCTTGTCAATCTTCATTGCCTTCAACAACTTTGCAATGCTTTGGTCTTCTAGATTAAGTTCTTCTTCCATGTCTTCAAATTCATCTTCTTCCTCTTCATCTATCTCACTCTCTTCAACATCTCTTCTCTTGTTTGTCTCTAGGGCTATGATTCTCTCTTACAACTCTTTGAGTTCTCTTGCATGCCTTTCCTTCATCTCCTTCATCTCTTTAGCCATATCATTCTTCTTTGAAGGCATCTTGTCAACCTTGCCTCTTCAACCTACAAAATGCAAACCAAAATCTACTCCCTACCCTGATACCACTATGATGCAGAGGCAAGGTGGAGAAGATTCAATCAGGTTTCAATAAAACAACTTTTGCTATTACATTCAACCACCTTGCAACCCTTAATACTATCAAGGCTTTTAGACTCCAAAACTCATCAAATAGACTTATCACTCAGAGAAAACCTCTCAAGGACCACTTCATCATCAATCTAGCATCTACTCAGACCCCCAACACAATTCCCAAACCAAGCATATGAGGTTTCTTGGCAACTTCTTGGAGAACCTTTACACTACCCTACAAAAAGGCTATAAGATTAGGCATATTTTTCAAACAAAGTACCCTTCAAACTTCTCCTATTCTCATAATCTCTTGGATAGTCACTAATCATGTTTGAAAAAACTCAATTTCATGGATTTTAGTCAATTCCTCAACCTCTTAGCCATCATTCCTTGAAACCCTCAATTTCCTTCCAAACACTTAGGGTTTTTGAGTTTCCAGCCTCCTAAGGCTTTCCAAGCCCTACCAATGCACTAAGACAGTTGTTTAGAGTCTACACAGGCCTTTCACATCCTTTCCTAAACCATACTAATAGATGATGAATGAAACACACCACTGTCCTATTCATTCCTGCTTAATACATGCCCTTATTCTTCCCTTTGATGGTGTTCCACGGTCAACAACCTTCTTTATTTCCATTTCAAAACTTAAAGAAACTTTCCCTAATTTATCTCCATGCCTCCCCACCAAGCAACAAGGTAGAAAAATAAGTGGGAAGGCCTAGAGCATGTTGAAACTACAAAATAGTGTTCCCTGTTCTGTACAAGCAGTTTACATAGTAATAGAAAATAATAATATAAATTTGTGAATTAAACTTCAATATAGATTCAAAAAACTGCTAACTCCATTACTTACAACAATCATAACATACTTGGTTCATCAAACTACCTGTATGGCCTACACAGTGATGGAAATATATAGAAAAATAGAGATAATGAGGAAAAAATAGAGAAATAAGATAATTAGATTGCTTTATTAATGATTTCTCCTTTCCCTCAAACCAAAATCAGTTCCTCCATTCCTTTTTCAATGCTTTTAAACATTTACAAGTTATTTGAGCCTTCAACAACACCTCCAACTAACTTGTAACCACCCAAACCTTCATTTTACTTGAAAACCTCATTATTGAGAATTAAAGACTAAATGAACACTATTAGCAAGAGTTTTGTTTTAAGACACCAAGAACCATTGAAATACATTTAAATTATCCCTAATATGACTTCTAAACTTCCATTTTTCACCCCTATTTACTAATTCAAGAACTTGCCTTCTAGAGGCTACGAAGACTCTTAGGAATAAGATTGTACAATTGCAACACAAAACCCAACTTCATCATAGAACATATTCAAAGGTCTTAAAGGACCTTGTTAAAGACAAAATACCTATCTACTACCCTTCTTTACTTAACATCAAATAATCACAAAATGAGGGTGAAGTGTGGGTGCTCCTGTACCATCTTCCTTCCACCATTGCCACTCCTAGCTATTCCTTATTTTCCCTTTTAAAATCAAAAGAAATGTAAAGATGATAGAAGATGAGGTGTTTCCTTTCAACTGGGAATTCAATCAGTCTCTTAACCAATCTTTCTTTTACAAACTCTTCATATTCCTAATTACAAATCATAAGCTAAAAAAAATAAACTCATCTTTGTTTTCAACCATGTCATAAATTAATTGGTGTCAAAATTATGTCCTCCACAAATGAGGTTCAACTAAACATCATAGCCTCGCCAATTTTCCAATTGAAATCAAATCTCTAAAATAATATCAACTATTTGATTTTGAAACTCTTGCCATTAGTTCTGGAGTTGAGATTAAATTATGCCTGACAAAATGTTTCTCATGAACCTTACAAAAAATTTGAAACGATCATTTTTTGTGATGTTGATTGCGCTTTGGGATGCTCCTACATCATACTCTTGAGGAAGAAAACAATTCAAGCTTCACTTGAATGGATGGTAGCAACAAAAGAGCTAGGTTTTGAAATCTTTTGTCGGATGTCTTTAAGTTTTTGTACATTGTCTTCTTTGGAACATTTTTATGCTACAATTGAACCTTGATTCTCACAAAGTTCCATTTCATTTGCTGTAATCTGCCCTCAGACAACACTTTCTTCAAACTACCCTCTACCCAACAAAAATTATGGAAGATGCTTCCTCTACCCACCTTCTCTCTTCTCTTTGTGGAGGAACTATACACCTTCTACCCAACTCCATCTTTGCTAGAGGATATCAGTTATAGACTCTCTTTCATGCTTGCAACAAACTTTGTCTCACAACTCTCTTGTTCTGGTGCATACCTTGCACTCTCAGGATCTTATAGCTCTAATACCAATATGATGTAGAGCAAAAACAAAAATTCACCTAAAACCACAAAAACCCATATTACATAGATTTAGTAACATGATTAACTTCATAAATCAACAAATTCTTATGTCAATTTTAGATCGATTACATTTGCACAAATAAAATACCCAGTTTGGAAAAAAAATTATTACTTTATTCTAAGTTTCATGAAATCAACTTTACAAACCACCGAGCTATACTATAGCTACTCTATATTCCATTTTCAACAACCTCTACTCTTCTTTCTCATCTTTGTTCCTCCAAATTTTTGCAGCCTCTTTGAACTCTCTCTTGCACCCTTTGCTTGAATTAAAATGTGCCTCCTTATTTGCAATGGATTGTTTCCAAAGTCACGCCTCTCCATTGGCCTCTCTTGCTGGCATTTGAGTTCCTCTTTTAATTCCCCACTTAGGCTTTCACCTCACACGTGCCTCAAATTCTTTGCCTTATTAGACTTTGCACCACCCTTCCTTTACATTTTGTGCATTCTTCATGACTCTACATACTTCTTTTTCCCCTGTCAAGGTTCCCATTCTAGTCTTCATCTTCCAGTGTCGTGGCTTTTCTCAATCCTATCTCCTTCAATTTATACTCAGCCCTTTTAAATATCCTCATAAACCTAAGATTATTTGGCACAATCAACTATCCTCTAGCATGATTGGTCTTCACTATATCGGATGCTTCAAATGCTTGAATGTTATTTTTAATTGCCTCCTCATACTTTGAGTAACTTTCAACTGATTCTTGCTAAAGCCTTTACACATCTACACCAGGTTCTTTTGATTACTTAATCCATATGCCATCGATCTTCTCATCTTCTTGTAGATTCCTCTTTTTATTCCACCCAAACATCCCTCATCCGCACTTCCCACTATGTTGTCGGACAACCCACAAACTAACGAAATAATTTTCATCGCCAAATTTTCATCAAAATTATCACGAAGAATTAAACATTGAAATAATAGCCCAGATTCGTCGGTCATCAGAATATCAACGAAAACTTCGTGTATTCACTAAAAAATTATATCCAAAATGCAATTGCAATGCCTCTTCCAAAGCATTGAAACAGCACCAAAAGTTCATTGCCATTTCAATGAAATGGGAAAGTAGTTACAATGAAGCCTTCGTTGCAGCTATAGCAACTTCATCGAACCTTTTTGGTGATTCGTCAATTTCCTTCATTGAAATTGCAACGAAACAATGCAATTTAAAAAAAAAAATCGTTGAAATGTACCATCATGAAGATTCTTGGCGATGACCACCGAGGCCAACCCATCGGTGAGAGATCAATCATTGGCATAGGATAGAAAACTCACTCTGACAGTCCATGTCTTGTCGATGACTTCCGTCGGCAAGATAGATCCAATGTCACACTGATCTAACCTCTTCAAGAGTTTTAAATAGACCTACACCATGTCATTGCGGAAACTCTTTGTGATGACAACCGAAGCCAACCTATTAGTGAGAGATCAATCATCAACACATGATAGAGAACTCACTCTGATAGTCCATGTCTTGCAGATGACTTTCGTCAACAAGATAGATCCAGTGTCACACTAATCTAACCTCTTCAGGAGTTTTAAATTGACCTACATCATGTCATCATAGAGACTCTTGGTGATGACCACCGAAGCCAACCCATCAGTGAGAGATCAATCATCAACACAAGATAGAAAACTCAATCTAATAGTCCATGTCTTGTCAATGAATTCAGTCGACAAGATAGATCCAATGTCACACTGATCTGACCTCTTCAGGAGTTTTGAATATACCTACACTATGTCATCGTGGAGACTCTTGGCAATGACCACCGAAGCTAACCCATCGATGAGAGATCAATCATTGACACAGGATAGAAAACTCACTCCGATAGTCCATGTCTTTCTAATGACTTCCATCAGCAAGACAAATCCAATGTCAAATCGATCTAACCTCTTAAGTAGTTTTAAATAGACCTACACCATGTTATCGTAGAGAATCTTGGCAATGACCACCGAAGCCAACCCATCAGTGAGAGATCAATCATCGACATAGGATAGAAAAATCACTCCAATAGTCCATGTCTAGCCGAGAGTAGGTATAAGAGAACAATTTCCTTAATGCAATCCCAAAAAATATCGATGTGTGTACTCAAAATATCATTTCACTGCCTAAGGAAAAATACTGAAGTGATGTTTTAAATTTCAATCTTCACATAGGCTCCCTTATTGCTACACATGCATATACAAGCATTATTTGAGCTCTAAACTATTCAA
>VDFB02000002.1:206942243-206969002 GCA_007258455.2 Sequoia sempervirens | reverse complement strand
GGGAGAGTGTGGGAGAGTAGTGGGAGAGAGTGGGAGGCAGGAAGAGAGTGGGAGAGACTGTGGGAGAGTGTGAGATAGGGAGGGAGAGAGTGGGAGAGAGTGGGAGAGGGTGCCAGAGAGGATAGGAGAGAGGGTGGTAGAGAGTTGGAAAAAGTCGAAGAGAGTGGGAGAGAGAAAAGAGAAAGAGAGAAAATAAAACTATTAAAAAAACATCTTTCTCATAACACAAGCACATTATAAATAAGTAGAGACATGACCGTTTTAGTAAGATGGAGAGGATGGGAGAGGATGGGAGAGGGTAGGAGAGGGTGGGAGAGAGTGGGAGGGAGGAAGAGAGTGAGAGAGAGTGTGGGAGAGTGGCAGAGAGTGGGAGAGGGTGGGCGAGGGTGAGGGTAGGAGAGGGTGGAAGAGTGTGGGAGGGAGGAAGAGAGTGGAAGAGAGTGGGAGAGAGTGTGGGAGACTGGTGGGAAAGAGTGGGAGAGAGTGGGAAGGATGGAGGAAGAGAGTGGAAGAGAGTGGGAGGGAGGGAGGAAGAGAGTGGGAGAGAGTGGGAGGGTGTGAGAGAGTGGGAGGGAGGGAGGAAGAGAGTTGGAGAGAGGGAGGAGAGTGTGGGAGAGTGGGAGAGTTGAGATAGGGAGGAAGGGATGAAGAGAGGGAGAGGATGAGAGTGAGAGGGAGGGAGGAAGAGAGTGGGAGAGAGTGGTGTTGGTTCCTTTTTTACTGACACTAGGTTTGTCTTCTAATCTACCTATGGAATTTCCAATTCCAATCAAGGGAAGCTCGAAGGACCTGGACCAACTGATGAGGACTTTAAAAAGCCTCCTACACTTCGGGCTCTACAAGACCCAGGAGGGTGATCCCTTAATTATTTTACAATCTTTGCAATATTATCATAAACAACATTAACAACGGACAATCTCATTTAATAGCTTGACATAATAGGATAATATTGAATAGAATTGGTTGTTCATCAGTAATATCAACCATTTGGAGCATGAGATAACCACAACACTATAACACATAGGGATTTAAAATGGTTTTTAATTTTGAATGATTTGGGACTAAGCTGAAAACAACAGAAGTATAACACTTGACCAGTGCCAGAAAATGGGCTATGGAATCATATCAACAACATTCATCCTACAGTGTTGAAAATGTTATGAAGATCCTTACAAATGTTATCACATTATGACAACCAGACCACTGAAGGTTTATTTGATAACTCTTCTTACAAATCCACCTGAAACATAGTACTCCTGCCACATGTGTTGAAGCAATTACACTATCCTTTGAACAAAAAGCAATAATAAATACAACTTGTACTTCATTAAAGCAATTACATTATTCTCAGAATAGAAGGCAACAACATATATCACTCTAATGCAGTAAATGTGCATGAAAAGACTTAGATAATCTTATTATTGAATCCAAAAGAGTAATACATATAAGAAATGGAGACAATTATCATCTAAAATATAAACATGAGAGCACAATTCAGAACAGACGCTTTCAGATTTAATGACTCAATTACATTTTTCCTAGCTATACAATTCTACCCAGAGCTTATGCCCGACTTATAAAGCTTTTAGAAATTGGAATCCCAACCTTCTTTTCCTTTTACAATTGAGAGAAGAAGAGAATAAAAGAGAAACAAGAAAAGCCCTAAGATCAATTTGATCCATAGATGCCATCCAGAAACTCAATCCATCGTCGATCAACAAGCTGCTCAAAACATCTCTCATCTCTCTGTAACTAAATTTGCCTCTTCATTTGCCTTTGTCCAAGTTGTTTTGCAACAAAAAATTCTGCCATGTGAAGAATCTTCAAATTCACCCAGCTGCATAAAAATGCCTTAGCCTATTTGCCCGTGAAAATTTCATTTTCTACCTCTATTTCTCTACTGTATAATGCATATTATGTTTTCACTTTCCAGTAAAGTGAAATATTCCTCCCTCAACAATTAAAATTTAAAATGAATATTTGATTCACCTTATCCCATGTCATTTAAAATATTTACCTCCACAAAATACTTCACGTGCATTTTCATTCCACCATTTAAAATGGTGAAGATCCTCTTTAAAGTGAAAACACTTTAAATATAATATCCCCGGGCCATTTATGTGTATCCCATTATCAACCTCATCACCTATTCAAAAATTTTATTCATAAAATGAGAACTTTTAAAATCTTGTTGGGACCCACCATTCATACATTGGCTCACCATATTTAAAAAATCACGGGACGCACTTTTTATCTTTTAATTTTTTTTCTTTTGTAACAAACAAATAATCTTTGAAAAAACAAGACATCGGCCTCTTTGATTTCCCGTGTATTGAATTCTTCTCTCGGGCCCACACTTGCCACATGGCAACAACCCACAATCTCACGATGGTTATCCAGTGAGCAACTTGTTTGAGCGAACCAGCAGGCGATAGTCTAGATCTCATCTGGATGTTGATATCTTTCCAACCACATTTTCCCTAATTTCTTCATGTGTTTTCCTTGTTTGACCATGGCGGCAAGTTTCCTCATTTTGCAGTTGTTTCTTCTAGCAATGGCAGCTCATCTATAGCACGAATTCCCACTAGATGGTTCAAGCTTTCTTTTATTTTCCTGTTCTAATGACAGAAAATAGAACTCCTCTGTCTTTGATCCTTTCATGGATACCCACATCAAACCATTTGGTTGCTTCAACTGCGAATTACCCATGCTATAGTAGGTTCCATCGAGCAATACAACCACTCCATTCAGTTTGGGCAAGGGCGGCTTCTTGCATTTTGGAAATACCTTTTATGCACACATCTTTTCCTCTCGATGGTGCGGGCAGAGGAAATTGTACCCAAGTTTCCTTTCCTGTAGGAATTTTTTTGGCATTCCTAAGGTCTTTTCAACAAACCCATTTTGTACATGCGCGCTATTAGCAACTGGAGCTCCTTTCATTTGATATGCATTGAATTTCTTTTTTAAGTTTCTATAGTCTTTTCAACAAATGCATTTTATGTTCTTTTGTTGTATCCAATGTTGTTATTTTGAACATATTCATCTTGAGTATATCCTACTCGTGGCACTCTATGAGATTACATTTTGTTGAGGCATTCCTTTATGCTTTTGATGGATATCCATATGTTGTTTCTATTCTACGCCCATTCAATGTGTGTCTTGCATTCTTTGTATTTGCTTGAGAATTGTTGAGGCCTTTTCAACATATATATTTTATGCACTTACTCCAACTATGGTATTCTCTTCATTATTGCGTGCATTTAAAGTTTCTATGGCCTTTTCAAAAGTTCACTTTGGTGTGTCTATGCTGGCATTGATGGTTGTCCCATTTAGCCTTCCAACGTACTTGTTTGGAATTTATTGAAGAGCTTTTCACACAATTACTTTGTGTGCATATCATGTTGCCTTCATGCTGCACTTTTTGAGACCACAATGGTAGAGGCCTTTGTCTTCCATGTGCATGCCCAACTCATCACTAAATTTTGCAATCTTTAAATGATTAAAATTTCCCATGTTCCCCTACATTTATGCCGCCATTGTTAAGTCCATAATGTGTTTGAGCCAGATGTAATAACACTTGGGTATCACTGTTAAGATAGAGAACGCTCAGACACCTTTGCTACATTTCGTTGCCTATGCAAAATGTCCCTATGCAAAGCAATCACACTAAATAACTCCATCTTTGATGCTTTGATGGATGTGCATATCTGGAACCTTTTCAAAAGGATATTCAATTTGTATTATGCAGCAATTATGGTGTTAGAGGGAGCTTTACTCCTTTTTTTCACTCTTATGGTTGCTAACTCAGTCACCTTCAAATCTAGAGAAGCTATTAGTCTATCATTTGTTTTCAACAGAACAAAAATTTATGATCCTTTTTGTTTGTTTACACTCTCTAGATTTTCAATTTTAACATGAACCCCTTCCAAGGCTTTCTTCACCTCTTCTACTCTTGCCTACATGTTCTCAATCTACAGTGCCCTTTTCTTCACTTGATCCTTACTAGCAATAACTCTTCTCTTTCCAAAATAATATCTTTCTCAGCTATATTTTTTTTTTAGAAGCACCTCCATCACATCAGTCACTAGCATGTAAAATATTTTCCTTCAATATCATATAAATGTTCAAACAATTGAACAAGATTAAAAATGTTGTCGCTTTTTCCAATGACAACCCAAGTGCAACACTATTTTCAATTAGCTAGATGGAGGAAGTTTGTGATGATGAAAAAATGACAACTCACTAATGAAATAGTGCTCTACAATTCATGCCTTTTCATAACCAAAAGATCCTTCAACAAGAGCATGTCGGGTCCCCATGTAGGACCGTCTAAAATATTTTTTGTTTTCAAACAAATTTTATGCTCAAATTCACTTGACACTACTCTAGAGTGTTTCTGGAGTGAAAAAACGAAATGGGTTTTCATTAAAATCTGCTTTCTGACACATTTGGAAAATGGTGAAAACTAGCCAAGTGGGCTCTGGTATTGGCCTGGGAAACCGGTCAAATGACCTCTTGGAGCAATAAAAACTTGCACACATGTAGAAATTGGTCCAAAGAATTGAATGCAAAATATGGATCAAAGAAATAAATCATGAGGAAAAAGTTACTAGCTGTCAAAGTTGCTCAGTTGAACTTTCTGCAACAATCAACTTTTCTGAACCAATTAAAACTGATGAAATCACCTTGTTGCAAAAATATCAAATCAGCTCCTAGTGAGCTACCACTAGACACATTGGCTCATATTTGGTACAAATAAAATGTGTGCAAAAGGAATTCCCTTCAATCATCATCCATCAAAAGTTGTTGACGCTCAAAGTTGGTCTCTCAGAAAGGTTTTAGTGCAAAACTAAAGAAATTCCATTTGGTTTTGATCTGCTAAAAATAGTAAATCAACTCGTGAAGCTTTGAAAGCTGGCATGTGAGTTCATCTTGGTATAGAGAATGCAAAACAACATTCATTTTAGCATGATTGTCAACCAATTGCAAAATGCAAGCTCAAACGGGAGACAATTTTGCAAAACTGCAAATTTGCAAACAACAAAAAAGTGACAAAACTCTCCAGCTTCACTTTTCGAAACCTCATCAAAACTTATCACGGGAAGCTGAAAATTGATATGTGCATTCACATATGACACATGAGTGTTTTTGTAAATAGGTTTTGCAGGAACATCAACAGGCATCAAATTATGACTCCTCAAAGTAGATCACTTAGGCATATTAATTAGGTGCACTTTTGAGAGTGCAGAGGCAAAATTTTGAAATAGACATGTCAAATTTGCAAAATTTGAGAGTGCCAATAGTGGCTCCAACTAGGGATGTATGCCCCCTGTGGGCATATCAAGATTCTAGATCTCTGGGGAGTATACCAAATAACTGAGTCAATCAAGTGTCCTAAAACTGCTCCTTTATTCATTGTTTCTTTTTCAAACTTCATCTAGTGACACTAGACCACCAAATGTAAAAAGGGGAGTCAACATTTACCTCTGTCAAACACAATTCTGCAAAAAGAGTTGATCTCCCTCAATTTGTGCTTGGATTTGTCAAACCAAATCAACATAGGTGATTGCATCCATGCAAACACAAGGATTAGGCTGCCTCCATGCGAGTGGAAATTTTCTTTCCATTCAACCTTGTCATCATTTTGCAACCAAATCAAATATCTTTCATCATTGCCACTTTCTTCATTCTTTGATTTTGCATCAAGTGGCAACATTTGAAAATAGGGATCAAGACCATATGAAAGCACAGCCTGATCACAACCATTTGCCTGATTGAACATGTTGGTACCTCTCAACAGGCCATCATATACAACATCATCAGCATGTTCATAATCACTATGTATTTGAAAGCCATACATACTTTCCAAATGTTGATTGTCATGTGGCAACAAGCTATCATATTCATCATTTACATCATTCTGAAATTGAAAACAACATTCCTTAGTATCTTGCACATTGCCACATTCTATGAAAACTCCTTCCAGCTAACAAAATTAGCACTCACAATCCACGATATGGCTGGAATTATCAAGTTCAATCTGGTCATTAGTTTGCACATCAATGGTAAAACCATCACAAGAACTTAACAGGAGATCACGTTCATCATGCAAACCATCTTGGCATATGTCAAAGATAAAAGATGCATATTCTGGAGCATCCTTATACTAATTACTGTAACATAGGCACATCTTTTGACATTTCAGTTCAGGTATATCAGAACATGCCTTGGCATCATGGAGACAAGGATCAGATGCAACATTAACTTCTAAAGAATGAGTAAATGCACTCATCTCAGGTTTGAGAAGATATTTTGATGCATTCATATCATCATTATTTAGCTCAAAACCAAATACTTCAAAAGTAGGCTCAATTAATTCAACATCAACAGGGACAACAGGAAAACAACTATGTGCATTGGTATTTGCATGTTTAATGTCAGTTGATATATGTGTTGACTCAAAAGTTAAAGATTCATTGCTAGTTGAAAACTTCGCATTAGTAATACAACTAGAATCTTTGTTATCTTTCACATAAGATGGAAACATATCACTGTTCACACTCCGAAGATCAGGAGCATCAAACCGGAAACAATTGTACTCAACTTCACACTCATCAACATGAAATTCACCATTATTCTCACTCCTTGGCTGCTCCACATATGGATCAAGTGTTTTTGTAGTGTCAACACAATCTACAACTTTATTGTCACATGAATCAGCACACTTTTCACTATCATCAATGGGTAACGATGTTGATTTAAGATCCATATATATGTCACAATGTGCCACTTGATTATTCCAAAAGGAATCCATTATCTCATCATCATGCTCTTCATGTACCACAAACCTTTCCATTTTTTCTTCATACAAACAACCATGAAGAGCAGGGGCATAAGCACACTTATCAACATCTTCATCATATTCAACATTATGTTTTGAGTTGACATATTGATCACACACATGTTTGTCTTTAAATTCTACATCACTCTCACAATGAGCTTGCTCTACTGATAGTGAATCTCAATCACATTCTATGAATTCACCGTGAGCATTTATATCATTGTATTCTTCAAGTGAGGAATATACTTCCATATCACCCTTAGGAAGGCAATCACAATCTTCAGAGGAGCAGTCAGAGATATCAGCCTCATCATGATTTTCATCACAAGAAAAATTATCACTACTTGAACCATGTTCAAAATCTTCATAATAAATGCCTGAGGCTACGCTTTCAAAATCATAATCACTACTTTGTAATGGTGTATCAGCAACACATACATTGGAATCACTAGTCACATCATGACATGGGATAACATTTTGTTTTTCATTTACTTTTCTATCACCTAAGATATCACAAGAGAAACATTCTTGCATATCTACTCTGTCATCATCCCATGTGTCATCATTTTCCTCACTATTGCAAAAATTTGCACATGTTCTGATTGTAAGCTAATTACACTGTTCATCTTCATCCATGTTCTTTTCACTTATTTGCATTGTTGTTTGATTTTCTTCAAGAAGAAAGTTGTTATCTTCATTTTGAGAATCTGCATTTTGTGCATAACCCCATTTGGTTGATTCCACCATCCTTATCCAATCAAGTACTTGATCAAAGCTATGGGGTTTCAACTCCTCTAACAAAGTACTCAGCCCAGACTCACAGATTTGACAAAAAAAGTCAATGCACACTGAATCTTCAGGTTTGAAGTTTGTGGGAATCTTCAACAAAGCATTCAAAAACCTTGAAAATAAATCATGCAATGACTCTCCTTTGAGTCTTTTCATTTGAGAAAATCCTTGAATAATAGATGATTGATCAACATTGCTCAAATCTTGATGACATTCAGCATGAAGCTCATTATGATCTGCATGTTGTGATGATGGAGAAATCAGAGTAGCAGAATTAGCATCTTGACAAGGACTTCTATTATCTGATCCTCAAATTCTATTTGTATGAGATGTATTGGGATGACCAGCACTCACAACCCTATGTCCTTTCATCATTGAGTATCTTAAATTGTTCTCAATAACCATAGCATCTTGATATGCCTGATGTAATGTTGCAGGCTCCTTATCTCTCAGTAAGAAACCCATCTTCTTGTCAAATTCTCCCAAGTACACCATCAAACATTCAACATCATTTGGTCTTATGTCTTCAAGAATCTATCTTATGATCTTTGAAAATCTTAGGTTAAAAGATGGGAATAATTCATCATTTCCTTTCTCCATGTTCATGAACCTTTTCCTTATTAGAATAGGGTCAATCCTTTCTCCAAATTGCTCCAAGAATACTATCTTAAACTCTTCCCATGAATGAATAGAAGATGCTAGTAGATAAGAGAACCATTCCCTTGCATCTCCTCTTAAGGACTGAACAAATAATCTCATGATCATATCCTCATAATCAACCTCATAGTCTTCCATCACATTATTGAATTCTTGGAGATGTCTATTTGCTAATTAAGACTTGTCACTAGTGAATCTCGGTAACTCATCTTTGACTTTAGCTGGAATATCATTTGGGTAACCAATAAATCCACTGAAATTGATGGCTCTGTACCTTCCAGTGCTAAAACTTCTTTGACCATTTGGCTGGGACTGATCACAAACTATGGTTCCATCTGGAACCATACTAGGATTTATATATTGAAGCATTTTAAAATGCCTCTTTCACAATTCATATATCGACTCTAAAGTTGATCATTCATTTTCCCTACGTCTAGCTTTTATCATGATCTTAGAATGTTACAATACATAATGCAAGTGCATATATGCCTAAGATCTATTTAATAGGAAAATTTTTAAACTAGCATACTTTTCCAGCATAATACATAAGTTGCAAATTACAATTCAGAAGTATGCAAACTAAATATACTGTTCATTTCCCTCTCTTAGTGCTAATCACTCAATAGGGAAGCAAGGTTTATTCTAAGATGTTCAAATATGGTTTTCATATACAATTTTCTTGAAAAAAAAGAATGAAGAATACCTGGAAATGTTGCAGTTGTTGCACATTGTCTTCTGATTGCAGATCTGGAACTGTATTCACCTCTTCATCAAGTTCTTGTAATAGATTCACCACCTCTCTTTGTAGAGGACTGAACTTCGAATAACGTGAAGTTCTTTCACATGTAATTTTATTTTTGAGTTCCTTTCACCAGTAGAGCACCAAAGATCATAAAATAATTAGGTTCACTGCAACAATTATCTCTCCAGGCTTGAAATCCTTCATTATTTGAACTAAATTCAAAATGGAAAACAATAATATGACTATGCAAATGATATGACTCTATTTCTGAATTCTTTAGCGGGAATTTTCTCAACCAGCAGAGTCGCCATTTTGTTGGTTCCTTTTTTACTGCAACCAGGTTTGTCTTCTAATGTACCTATAGAATTGCCAATTCCAATCAAGGGAAGCCTAAAGGACCTGGACCAACTGACGAGGACTTTAAAAAGCCTCCTACACTTCAAGCTTTGCAAGACCCAGGAGGGTGATCCCTTAATGCTTTTAAATACAATATTTTCAATATTATCATAAACAACATTAACAACAAAGATAATATCATTTAATAGCTCCACATAATAGGATAATATTGAATAGAATTGGTTGTTCATCAATGATATCAACTATCTGGAGCATGAGATAACCACAACACTATAACACATAGGGATTTAAAATGGTTTTTAATTTTGAATGATTTGGGACCAAGCTGAAAAAAACATAAGTATAATACTTGACCAATGCCATAAAATGGGCTATGGAGTCATATAAACAACATTCATCCTATAGTGTTGAAAATGTTACGAAGATCCTTACAAATATTATCACATTATGACAACTAGACCACTGAAGTTTTATATGATAACTCTTCTTATAAATTCACCTGAAACATAGTACTACTCTCACATGTACTAAAGCAATTACACTATCCTTTGAACAAAAGGAAATAATAAATGCAACTTGTGCTTCATTAAAGAAATTACATTATTCTCAGAATAGAAGGAAACATCATATATCACTCTAATGCGGTAAATGTGCATGAAAAGACTCAGATAATCTTATTATTGAATCCGAAAGAGTAATGCATCTAAGAAATGGAGACAATTATCAGCTAAAATATAAACATGAGAGCATAATTCTGAACAAACAATTTCAAATTTAATGACTCAATTACATTTCTCCCAGCTATACGATTCTACCCAGAGCCTTTGTCTGACTTGCAGAGCTTTCAAAAATTGAAATCCTAACCTTCTTTTTTTTTACAATTGAGAGAAGAAGAGAATAAAAGAGAAACAAGAAAATCCCTAAGATCAATTTGATCCATAGATGCCATCTGGAAACTCAATCCACCGTCGATCAACAAGCTGCTCAAAACATCTCTCATCTCTTTGTAACTAAATTTTCCTCTTCATTTGCCTTTGTCCAAGTTGTCTTGCAATAAAAAATTATGCCATGTGAAGAATCTTCAAATTCACCCAGTTGCGTGAAAATTCCTTAGCCTGTTTGCCCATGAAAATTTCATTTTTTGCCTCTATTTCTCTACTCTATAATGCATATTATGTTTTCACTTTCCAGCCAAGTGAAATATTCCTCCCTCAACAATTAAAATTTAAAATGAATATTTGATTCACCTTCTCCCATGTCATTTAAAATATTTACCTCCACAAAATATTTCACGTGCATTTTCATTCCACTATTTAAAATGGTGAAGATCCTCTTTAAAGTGAAAACACTTTAAATATAATATCCCTAGGCCATTTATGCATATCCCATTATCAACCTCATCACCTATTCAAAAGTTTTATTCATAAAATGAAAACTTTTAAAATCTTGTTGGGACCCACTAGTCATACATTGGCTCACCGTATTTAAAAAACTCACAGGACGCACTTCTTATCTTTTAATTTTTTTTCTTTTGTAACAAACAAATAATCTTTGAAAAAATAAGACATCGACCTCTTTGATTTCTAGTGTATTGAATACTTCCCCCAAGCCCACACTTGCCACATATTATTTGTTGGTGTGAATAAGTCTTGTACCTAGTTTGTTCCTTTACTAGGGACTTAGGGGACTTAATTCACATGTTAAGTTTACTTAGGATATTGGTTGTCATATCTAGATAAGTATTAGTTGTCTTATCTAGAATTTCCACTTTCCTAGGTAGTTATGAGTTAGTTGTCTCATGTGATAGGATTAAGACACTTGTCATGATCTTGTCTTATCCTATCTCTTATCCTTGCCTTTATAAGCAAGGCATCGCTAGCATATTTGTTAATAGATGGCATAGCATTGTATAGTATTGCATTGATCATATTGTATCATATTGCAATCCTTGTTTGGTGGAATAGCATCTTCCATTGTTGCTTCTCTCTATCTCTTGTGGAGGTTCTTTGGCGTTGCAGATTGAAGATCTTGGGTTGCTAACTCCAACATGGTATCAGAGCTTTGAATCTGGCAAGCCCCTTCCATTTCTTTATTAGAGAGTTTCCATCAATTTCTATTGTCATTTTTTGAGTTCTTGTATCCTATATTGCATGCTTGCATTTTTGGTGAGATCTGGTGATTGCAGCGCTTTTGGCTATAGTGGCAGCATTTTAGGCTGTCCCATTGCGTCCAGGAGGCTCGAAAAAGTCAGATCTGGCTTTTGTTTCACTTAATTTCGTCACCATTTGTAGCTGTGGCAAAGAAGGGTTTCGAGCTCAGATTTGGTGAACAACTTTTTACAGGAGCACTTTGAGCCAAAAATAAGTCTTCCATTGCGTCCGGGTGGCCGTTTCCAATTTTTTTGATATATAATTTGCCTATATTCGGCAAAAGTTGTCTTCGGGGCAAAATTTTTTTAGCAGAGGCGGCCGTACGGCCCCCCTGTGCAGGTACGCGTGTCGTCAGAAATTTTTTTCAACAAATTATATTGTTTTTAAATTTCTGGTCGGCATTTTATTTTTTATTAAAAAAATTTCAAAAAATTAAAAAATATTTTAGCGCTTTCATGTTCATTGTATAATATTTAGTTATCGGCTTTTAGCGCATGATCCGATGTTTTACGGATGGCCGCGGGGTTTAATTCAACCATGACTTGAGACCACGCGTTATCGCTATATGCGTGTCGGCCGAAAACCATGATCGCTTGATAGCCTCCTAACCATGGGTGTCAGGGCCATGACGGTTAACCTTGCGAAGCCGCCGGATTTTTGCGGCTTCTTGACTCCACAGTCACTTGGGTGGCCATGACGACCAAGGGCTTCATTTTGCTCTGTTTAGTGTTGTTCAAAATTGCCTATTATAGGCATTTTTTTCTTTGCATAACTTTTTCGCCACGGTATTAGGATTTTCTAAACAAGATTATCGTCGAAAATTTGGTTCGACTTGAACTTAAGTAGTAATTATGAGGTTATTTTTCCATATTTGTCATTTTGCGATTTTCAGCTTGAAGGTACAAGTGCATTTATTGCTTGTTCTTGATGTAACTTTTGCCAACGAAGTCGAAATTTGGCAAACTTTTTTTTGAAATTGATCAGAAAATTGCAAGGAATCTGTTTGTAACCTCTGTTTTCAGCTTTGCAAGCTCCTTATTCTGAAAAATTGTAAAAATCACCGTGTGTTATAAACGGTTGATTTGAGCTTGTCACTTGTAAAATTGCAAAAATTTGTTCATTGTAATTTGCTGGGGGGGTTGCAAAATCAGTTTTAATACATTCTGGGGGGGTGAAAGGCACAATTTAAGTGCCACATTGTCCTTTTCTTTTGGTGTTCATGGCGGATCTAAGGCAAATTGAACCACTCACTCCACACAATTATCATACATGGAAGCTAAAAATGACTCAGTTGTTACAATCTAAGGGTCTATGGCCAATGTTAGATGCAGAACAACCTGAATTTACAAGGGATTATGAAAAGTTTGTCCATAGATGTAAAATGGATGAAGCAAAAGGTCTCATTGGCTTACATGTTTCTGATAATCTGTTGTTTCATATTTCGGAGTGCAAGACACCTAAGAATGTTTGGGACAAACTTGAAGAATTGTATGGTAAAGTAAATCATTTCAGAACCTTGCAACTTCAAGCAGAACTTCAATCCCTCTCTCCAGATACGTTTCCTTCAATACAAGATTTTCTTGCTCAATTCAAGATGATTTTGTCACAGTTGAAAGGATGTGGACGTGATGTATCAAGTGATGAATGTATCTTCTTGATTATGTCTAAGTTAAAGGGGCCTTATCAAGTGTTTTCTTCTACTTTCTATTCAACTATGGATGCAATAGGGAAAGATTACAAAATGCCTACATTTGAGTTGTTTTGTGAGCGTCTTACTAGGGAGGAGGCCAAGTTAATTCAGTTGGATGCCTTACCTAATTCTAAGAATCATGCTCTAATGGCTCAAACATCCAAGGGTAAAGGAAAGAACAAGAAGAAGCCCAAAGCAGAATCATCTTCTAGTAGTGAGAATCCCTCCAAACCGAAGCCGAAGAACAATCAGAAGTCCACTCAATCTCCTTCTTCTTCTACCTCTGGAGATTCTTCCTCCAAGTCCAAGAAAAAGAACGGAGATCCTTGTTCATTTTGTGGCAAAACTGGACATGATGCATCTCATTGCTTTAAGAGATTAGAGGCCTTAGAGGAAGCTATGAAGAAGCACAATATTTGAGTGGCTAAGCCTTCTTCCATGGGCAAAGGGCAAGCTCTTTCTGCACGAGCTATGCATTTACCTTCAGATAGTTGGATTCTTGATTCAAGTGCCTCACATCACATGACAAATTCACGTGATCTTCTTGATTCCATAGTTCATACTTCTACTTCTCAGATTGCGGTTGGGAACTCTTCACAGATTCTAGTTTTGGGGACAGGCTCCGTTCAAATGCTAGATGGGTGCATTGAGGATGTTTTACTTGTTCCTGATATTTCAGCGAATCTTCTTTCCGTATATCAGATTTGTCATTCTGGCGATGGGAAGTTAGTTGAGTTTTCTCCACAAAATGTGACTATTAGACAGTTACAAGATCCTGAGAAGGTTGTCGCAACAGGAGTAGTTGATCATAAGAATCATTTGTATCGATTTGATGGATTTGAGTCTACATCAGGTTCATGTTTTGTTGCTCATGCTGATTCAATGAGCAAGCTTTGGCATGAGAGATTTGGGCACTTGAATTATAGATATCTTCAACAAATGAAAGTACATAACTTAGTGGTTGGTCTTCCTAAGATCACTTGCACAGATGGTGTTTGTCAAGGATGTGTTCTTGGCAAGCAACATCAAGATCCTTTCCCTAAAGGTCACGCTACACGTGCAACCACACCCCTTGAGTTGGTCCATAGCGATCTTATGTCCTTCCCAACTCCTTCTTTTTCAGGGGCCAAGTATGTGCTAACATTCATTGATGATTTTTCCCGCCGGACATGGGTCTACTTTTTGAAGCTCAAGAGTGAAGTCCTCACCAACTTCAAGACTTTCAAATTATTTGTGGAGAAGCAGTCAGGTTTTTCTCTTCGACAGATACGCACCGATAATGGGGGGGAGTATGTTAATCAGGCATTTCAGGATTTTTGCAGTGCGAATGGTATTCTTCATCAGCACACAGTTCCTTACACTCCTCAGCAGAATGGTGTGGCCGAAAGAAAGAACAGGACTCTCAGGGAAATGGCCAATTGTATGATTCAGTCTAGGTCCATGGCTCCCGCCTTTTGGGCTGAAGCTGTCAATTGTGCCAACTATATTCAGAATCGTATGCCCCACAAGGCAGTGCGAAATATGACCCCTGAGGAGGCTTGGTCTCATCGCAAGCCAAATGTTTCCTTCTTCAGAGTATTCGGTAGTGAGGCTTGGGCATTCATTCCGAATGGTCGGCGTAAATCCATGGAGAAGAAGAGTCAGCGTTACATTTTTGTTGGCTATTGTGAGGATGTGAAGGCATACAGATTATTTGATCCTAACACATGAGAGGTTCATTTCCGACGTGATGTTCAGTTTTCTGAGACCTTCACCCAGCTAGATCCTCCTTTGACTTCTTCTTCATCACAACCTACTCAGTCTTCTTCAGTTGATTCTACTTTGCTACTTGAGGAAGATTTTGATGATGGTCTTGATGAACCTCCTCCTCACTCACCCACTAGGCCACGATGGGCTCGAGTTACTCTTGAGGAGGCTGGTCCTCTTGTTGGTGATCCCACAGACACTCGCCGCACTCGTTCTCAGACTTCTGGAATTAGTCTTTTGAGTCATGCAGTTTCAGATGATCCTCAAAAGTTTTCAGATGCTTCAGGTATTCCAGAGTGGGATAGTGCTATGGATGATGAGTATTCTTCTTTGATGAAGAATCATACTTGGGATCTTGTGCCTCTTCCCAATGGAAGAAAGTTGGTTCGGTGCAATTGGGTGTATCATACCAAGTATGTAGCAGATGGTTCCATTGACAAGTACAAGGCTTGTCTTGTTGCAAAGGGGTTTTCTCAGGTTGAAGGGATTGACTATTCTGAGACCTTTGCTCCTGTTGCCAAGATGGATTCTATTCGCCTTGTCCTTGCTATAGCTGCATCACAGGGATGGTCAGTATATCAGATGGCTGTGAAGAGTGCTTTCTTGCATGGGGATCTTCATGAGGAGATCTATATGGAGCAGCCACCAGGTTTTGTGCAGGACTCTTCACTTGTTTGCAGGCTTCAACATTCATTATATGGTCTCAAACAAGCCCCTCGGGCTTGGTATGAGAAGATGGATAGTTTCTTGCTTGCTTTCGGTTACACTTCGTTGCCATTACATCCCGCAGTTTCTGCAGAGACATGGAGATCTACTTATACTTGTGCTCTACGTGGATGATTTGATTCTCACAAGGAGTTCTACTTCCATGATTTAGAGTACACAACAAGCATTGATGGAGCGATTTGATATGACCGACCTTGGTCTTTTACATTACTTCCTTGGTCTTGAGGTTCATTAGACTTCTGAGGGGATCTTCATTTTCCAGCACAAGTATGCTCTTGATTTGCTTCAGATATTTGGCATGGCTAATTGCAAGCCTACCCCTACTCCATTCTAGTCAGGTGTTGTACTATCTTCCAGTTGCACTACTCCTACAGTTGATCCTACTTTGTATCGGCAGTTGGTTGGCAGTCTTTTGTACTTGACACATAGTCGTCCTGATATTTCCTTTGCGGTTGGACTTGTCTCTCGCTTCTCACAGGAGCCTCATGAGAGTCATTGGAAATCCGCCAAGCGTATCTTGAGATACATTCGGGGCACTACTCATTTTGGCATTCACACCACTTGAGGTGCATCTGATTGTAGGCTTCAACGGCTCAGTTGAAGTGCAGTGATGTCAATGATCGGAAGTCTATACGGCTGTCTTTGCCTTGGTTAAGTCCGTTGCATGGTCCTTTAGAAAGCGGGCTACCAAGCTATTATCATCGTGATTTGAGTATCAGTCTTTGTGTTGGCTAGTCAGGAGGTTTTGTGGCTTCGTCAGTTGATGATTGAGTTCGGATTCCCTTCCACTCAGCCCACTACTCTTTGGTGTGACAATCAGAGTGCCATTCATATTTCACGCAACCCAGTGGAGCATCAGTGGACTAAGCATATTGAGATCCACATGCACTTCATCAGGTAGCTCATCCAGGATGGTGTTCTCAGCTTGGAGTATTTGCCTACAGATCAGCAGGTTGCAGACATCTTCACTAAACCTTTGGCGTCACCTCGTTATCTTCAGTTGCGATCGATGCTTGGGGTGAAGGAAGTTGTCCTTGGGGGGTCTTGAGGAGTCCTCCTTCCTTCATTAGTTTTCTTTGTTTCTTTTCTCTCTTTTGGAGAGGAGTTTTCTCCCACAGGGTTTTTCTCCTTTTCTCCGCTTGTGAGAGTTTTTTGTACATGGGTACCTCATCAGGCCTCGTTGTCGGGACCCATCTTTTGCATTATGCATTAGTTTGTACCTCCCTAAGTTGCACTTAAGGGGGGGTGTTGGTGTGAATAAGTCTTGTACCTAGTTTATTCCTTTACTAGGACTTAGGGGACTTAATTCACATGTTAAGTTTACTTAGGATATTAGTTGTCATATCTAGATAAGTATTAGTTGTCTTATCTAGAATTTCCACTTTCCTAGGTAGTTATGAGTTAGTTGTCTCATGTGATAGGATTAAGACACTTGTCATGATCTTGTCTTATCTTATCTCTCATCCTTGCCTTTATAAGCAAGGCATCTCTAACATATTTGTAAATAGATGGCATATAGCATTGTATAGTATTGCATTGATCATATTGTATCATATTGCAATCCTTGTTTGGTGGAATAGCATCTTCCATTGTTGCTTCTCTCTATCTCTTGTGGAGGTTCTTTGGCTTGCAGATTGAAGATCTTGGGTTGCTAACTCCAGCGACAACAACCCACAATCTCACGATGGTTATCCAGTGAGCAACTTGTTTGAGCGAACCAGCAGGCGATAGTCTAGATCTCATCTGGATGTTGATATCTTTCCAACCACATTTTCCCTAATTTCTTCATGTGTTTTCCTTGTTTGACCATGGCGGCAAGTTTCCTCATTTTGCAGTTGTTTCTTCTAGCAATGGCAGCTCATCTATAGCACGAATTCCCACTAGATGGTTCAAGCTTTCTTTTATTTTCCTGTTCTAATGACAGAAAATAGAACTCCTCTGTCTTTGATCCTTTCATGGATACCCACATCAAACCATTTGGTTGCTTCAACTGCGAATTACCCATGCTATAGTAGGTTCCATCGAGCAATACAACCACTCCATTCAGTTTGGGCAAGGGCGGCTTCTTGCATTTTGGAAATACCTTTTATGCACACATCTTTTCCTCTCGATGGTGCGGGCAGAGGAAATTGTACCCAAGTTTCCTTTCCTGTAGGAATTTTTTTGGCATTCCTAAGGTCTTTTCAACAAACCCATTTTGTACATGCGCGCTATTAGCAACTGGAGCTCCTTTCATTTGATATGCATTGAATTTCTTTTTTAAGTTTCTATAGTCTTTTCAACAAATGCATTTTATGTTCTTTTGTTGTATCCAATGTTGTTATTTTGAACATATTCATCTTGAGTATATCCTACTCGTGGCACTCTATGAGATTACATTTTGTTGAGGCATTCCTTTATGCTTTTGATGGATATCCATATGTTGTTTCTATTCTACGCCCATTCAATGTGTGTCTTGCATTCTTTGTATTTGCTTGAGAATTGTTGAGGCCTTTTCAACATATATATTTTATGCACTTACTCCAACTATGGTATTCTCTTCATTATTGCGTGCATTTAAAGTTTCTATGGCCTTTTCAAAAGTTCACTTTGGTGTGTCTATGCTGGCATTGATGGTTGTCCCATTTAGCCTTCCAACGTACTTGTTTGGAATTTATTGAAGAGCTTTTCACACAATTACTTTGTGTGCATATCATGTTGCCTTCATGCTGCACTTTTTGAGACCACAATGGTAGAGGCCTTTGTCTTCCATGTGCATGCCCAACTCATCACTAAATTTTGCAATCTTTAAATGATTAAAATTTCCCATGTTCCCCTACATTTATGCCGCCATTGTTAAGTCCATAATGTGTTTGAGCCAGATGTAATAACACTTGGGTATCACTGTTAAGATAGAGAACGCTCAGACACCTTTGCTACATTTCGTTGCCTATGCAAAATGTCCCTATGCAAAGCAATCACACTAAATAACTCCATCTTTGATGCTTTGATGGATGTGCATATCTGGAACCTTTTCAAAAGGATATTCAATTTGTATTATGCAGCAATTATGGTGTTAGAGGGAGCTTTACTCCTTTTTTTCACTCTTATGGTTGCTAACTCAGTCACCTTCAAATCTAGAGAAGCTATTAGTCTATCATTTGTTTTCAACAGAACAAAAATTTATGATCCTTTTTGTTTGTTTACACTCTCTAGATTTTCAATTTTAACATGAACCCCTTCCAAGGCTTTCTTCACCTCTTCTACTCTTGCCTACATGTTCTCAATCTACAGTGCCCTTTTCTTCACTTGATCCTTACTAGCAATAACTCTTCTCTTTCCAAAATAATATCTTTCTCAGCTATATTTTTTTTTTAGAAGCACCTCCATCACATCAGTCACTAGCATGTAAAATATTTTCCTTCAATATCATATAAATGTTCAAACAATTGAACAAGATTAAAAATGTTGTCGCTTTTTCCAATGACAACCCAAGTGCAACACTATTTTCAATTAGCTAGATGGAGGAAGTTTGTGATGATGAAAAAATGACAACTCACTAATGAAATAGTGCTCTACAATTCATGCCTTTTCATAACCAAAAGATCCTTCAACAAGAGCATGTCGGGTCCCCATGTAGGACCGTCTAAAATATTTTTTGTTTTCAAACAAATTTTATGCTCAAATTCACTTGACACTACTCTAGAGTGTTTCTGGAGTGAAAAAACGAAATGGGTTTTCATTAAAATCTGCTTTCTGACACATTTGGAAAATGGTGAAAACTAGCCAAGTGGGCTCTGGTATTGGCCTGGGAAACCGGTCAAATGACCTCTTGGAGCAATAAAAACTTGCACACATGTAGAAATTGGTCCAAAGAATTGAATGCAAAATATGGATCAAAGAAATAAATCATGAGGAAAAAGTTACTAGCTGTCAAAGTTGCTCAGTTGAACTTTCTGCAACAATCAACTTTTCTGAACCAATTAAAACTGATGAAATCACCTTGTTGCAAAAATATCAAATCAGCTCCTAGTGAGCTACCACTAGACACATTGGCTCATATTTGGTACAAATAAAATGTGTGCAAAAGGAATTCCCTTCAATCATCATCCATCAAAAGTTGTTGACGCTCAAAGTTGGTCTCTCAGAAAGGTTTTAGTGCAAAACTAAAGAAATTCCATTTGGTTTTGATCTGCTAAAAATAGTAAATCAACTCGTGAAGCTTTGAAAGCTGGCATGTGAGTTCATCTTGGTATAGAGAATGCAAAACAACATTCATTTTAGCATGATTGTCAACCAATTGCAAAATGCAAGCTCAAACGGGAGACAATTTTGCAAAACTGCAAATTTGCAAACAACAAAAAAGTGACAAAACTCTCCAGCTTCACTTTTCGAAACCTCATCAAAACTTATCACGGGAAGCTGAAAATTGATATGTGCATTCACATATGACACATGAGTGTTTTTGTAAATAGGTTTTGCAGGAACATCAACAGGCATCAAATTATGACTCCTCAAAGTAGATCACTTAGGCATATTAATTAGGTGCACTTTTGAGAGTGCAGAGGCAAAATTTTGAAATAGACATGTCAAATTTGCAAAATTTGAGAGTGCCAATAGTGGCTCCAACTAGGGATGTATGCCCCCTGTGGGCATATCAAGATTCTAGATCTCTGGGGAGTATACCAAATAACTGAGTCAATCAAGTGTCCTAAAACTGCTCCTTTATTCATTGTTTCTTTTTCAAACTTCATCTAGTGACACTAGACCACCAAATGTAAAAAGGGGAGTCAACATTTACCTCTGTCAAACACAATTCTGCAAAAAGAGTTGATCTCCCTCAATTTGTGCTTGGATTTGTCAAACCAAATCAACATAGGTGATTGCATCCATGCAAACACAAGGATTAGGCTGCCTCCATGCGAGTGGAAATTTTCTTTCCATTCAACCTTGTCATCATTTTGCAACCAAATCAAATATCTTTCATCATTGCCACTTTCTTCATTCTTTGATTTTGCATCAAGTGGCAACATTTGAAAATAGGGATCAAGACCATATGAAAGCACAGCCTGATCACAACCATTTGCCTGATTGAACATGTTGGTACCTCTCAACAGGCCATCATATACAACATCATCAGCATGTTCATAATCACTATGTATTTGAAAGCCATACATACTTTCCAAATGTTGATTGTCATGTGGCAACAAGCTATCATATTCATCATTTACATCATTCTGAAATTGAAAACAACATTCCTTAGTATCTTGCACATTGCCACATTCTATGAAAACTCCTTCCAGCTAACAAAATTAGCACTCACAATCCACGATATGGCTGGAATTATCAAGTTCAATCTGGTCATTAGTTTGCACATCAATGGTAAAACCATCACAAGAACTTAACAGGAGATCACGTTCATCATGCAAACCATCTTGGCATATGTCAAAGATAAAAGATGCATATTCTGGAGCATCCTTATACTAATTACTGTAACATAGGCACATCTTTTGACATTTCAGTTCAGGTATATCAGAACATGCCTTGGCATCATGGAGACAAGGATCAGATGCAACATTAACTTCTAAAGAATGAGTAAATGCACTCATCTCAGGTTTGAGAAGATATTTTGATGCATTCATATCATCATTATTTAGCTCAAAACCAAATACTTCAAAAGTAGGCTCAATTAATTCAACATCAACAGGGACAACAGGAAAACAACTATGTGCATTGGTATTTGCATGTTTAATGTCAGTTGATATATGTGTTGACTCAAAAGTTAAAGATTCATTGCTAGTTGAAAACTTCGCATTAGTAATACAACTAGAATCTTTGTTATCTTTCACATAAGATGGAAACATATCACTGTTCACACTCCGAAGATCAGGAGCATCAAACCGGAAACAATTGTACTCAACTTCACACTCATCAACATGAAATTCACCATTATTCTCACTCCTTGGCTGCTCCACATATGGATCAAGTGTTTTTGTAGTGTCAACACAATCTACAACTTTATTGTCACATGAATCAGCACACTTTTCACTATCATCAATGGGTAACGATGTTGATTTAAGATCCATATATATGTCACAATGTGCCACTTGATTATTCCAAAAGGAATCCATTATCTCATCATCATGCTCTTCATGTACCACAAACCTTTCCATTTTTTCTTCATACAAACAACCATGAAGAGCAGGGGCATAAGCACACTTATCAACATCTTCATCATATTCAACATTATGTTTTGAGTTGACATATTGATCACACACATGTTTGTCTTTAAATTCTACATCACTCTCACAATGAGCTTGCTCTACTGATAGTGAATCTCAATCACATTCTATGAATTCACCGTGAGCATTTATATCATTGTATTCTTCAAGTGAGGAATATACTTCCATATCACCCTTAGGAAGGCAATCACAATCTTCAGAGGAGCAGTCAGAGATATCAGCCTCATCATGATTTTCATCACAAGAAAAATTATCACTACTTGAACCATGTTCAAAATCTTCATAATAAATGCCTGAGGCTACGCTTTCAAAATCATAATCACTACTTTGTAATGGTGTATCAGCAACACATACATTGGAATCACTAGTCACATCATGACATGGGATAACATTTTGTTTTTCATTTACTTTTCTATCACCTAAGATATCACAAGAGAAACATTCTTGCATATCTACTCTGTCATCATCCCATGTGTCATCATTTTCCTCACTATTGCAAAAATTTGCACATGTTCTGATTGTAAGCTAATTACACTGTTCATCTTCATCCATGTTCTTTTCACTTATTTGCATTGTTGTTTGATTTTCTTCAAGAAGAAAGTTGTTATCTTCATTTTGAGAATCTGCATTTTGTGCATAACCCCATTTGGTTGATTCCACCATCCTTATCCAATCAAGTACTTGATCAAAGCTATGGGGTTTCAACTCCTCTAACAAAGTACTCAGCCCAGACTCACAGATTTGACAAAAAAAGTCAATGCACACTGAATCTTCAGGTTTGAAGTTTGTGGGAATCTTCAACAAAGCATTCAAAAACCTTGAAAATAAATCATGCAATGACTCTCCTTTGAGTCTTTTCATTTGAGAAAATCCTTGAATAATAGATGATTGATCAACATTGCTCAAATCTTGATGACATTCAGCATGAAGCTCATTATGATCTGCATGTTGTGATGATGGAGAAATCAGAGTAGCAGAATTAGCATCTTGACAAGGACTTCTATTATCTGATCCTCAAATTCTATTTGTATGAGATGTATTGGGATGACCAGCACTCACAACCCTATGTCCTTTCATCATTGAGTATCTTAAATTGTTCTCAATAACCATAGCATCTTGATATGCCTGATGTAATGTTGCAGGCTCCTTATCTCTCAGTAAGAAACCCATCTTCTTGTCAAATTCTCCCAAGTACACCATCAAACATTCAACATCATTTGGTCTTATGTCTTCAAGAATCTATCTTATGATCTTTGAAAATCTTAGGTTAAAAGATGGGAATAATTCATCATTTCCTTTCTCCATGTTCATGAACCTTTTCCTTATTAGAATAGGGTCAATCCTTTCTCCAAATTGCTCCAAGAATACTATCTTAAACTCTTCCCATGAATGAATAGAAGATGCTAGTAGATAAGAGAACCATTCCCTTGCATCTCCTCTTAAGGACTGAACAAATAATCTCATGATCATATCCTCATAATCAACCTCATAGTCTTCCATCACATTATTGAATTCTTGGAGATGTCTATTTGCTAATTAAGACTTGTCACTAGTGAATCTCGGTAACTCATCTTTGACTTTAGCTGGAATATCATTTGGGTAACCAATAAATCCACTGAAATTGATGGCTCTGTACCTTCCAGTGCTAAAACTTCTTTGACCATTTGGCTGGGACTGATCACAAACTATGGTTCCATCTGGAACCATACTAGGATTTATATATTGAAGCATTTTAAAATGCCTCTTTCACAATTCATATATCGACTCTAAAGTTGATCATTCATTTTCCCTACGTCTAGCTTTTATCATGATCTTAGAATGTTACAATACATAATGCAAGTGCATATATGCCTAAGATCTATTTAATAGGAAAATTTTTAAACTAGCATACTTTTCCAGCATAATACATAAGTTGCAAATTACAATTCAGAAGTATGCAAACTAAATATACTGTTCATTTCCCTCTCTTAGTGCTAATCACTCAATAGGGAAGCAAGGTTTATTCTAAGATGTTCAAATATGGTTTTCATATACAATTTTCTTGAAAAAAAAGAATGAAGAATACCTGGAAATGTTGCAGTTGTTGCACATTGTCTTCTGATTGCAGATCTGGAACTGTATTCACCTCTTCATCAAGTTCTTGTAATAGATTCACCACCTCTCTTTGTAGAGGACTGAACTTCGAATAACGTGAAGTTCTTTCACATGTAATTTTATTTTTGAGTTCCTTTCACCAGTAGAGCACCAAAGATCATAAAATAATTAGGTTCACTGCAACAATTATCTCTCCAGGCTTGAAATCCTTCATTATTTGAACTAAATTCAAAATGGAAAACAATAATATGACTATGCAAATGATATGACTCTATTTCTGAATTCTTTAGCGGGAATTTTCTCAACCAGCAGAGTCGCCATTTTGTTGGTTCCTTTTTTACTGCAACCAGGTTTGTCTTCTAATGTACCTATAGAATTGCCAATTCCAATCAAGGGAAGCCTAAAGGACCTGGACCAACTGACGAGGACTTTAAAAAGCCTCCTACACTTCAAGCTTTGCAAGACCCAGGAGGGTGATCCCTTAATGCTTTTAGGGTATGTGCAGGATCATCATGGAAAAAACAAGCCCTTAAGTGGCGAAAAATTCAGAAAAATCAAAGTTACGCAACTTGATGTAAAAATTTGAATAAGTTATCTATATTATTTCAAAAATATGTAAGAATAGAACTTGTAGCAAATTGAATGTAGTTTCTAAACTACTAGGTTTATTTTTTTAAAATAAAATCTATTTGGTGAAAATTTGAAATTTCAATACAATATTAATTAAATTTCAGGGAAAAAATAAGAAGTAGGTGTCTGTTTGACCACCCTAACCACAATAAAATGATAATATTTTTCTATAAGATTTTAGATATAAGTAGAGGACTCATGTCCCGATGTGATGCATATATTTTTGTAATTTTTTTCTAAGTAAATAATTAATTATGATTTTTTTATTACAAATTTTAAAAAATATAAAAACTCGTACGTCTAACCACCTTAACTTGGTCAAAACTTCATGAAATTCAATTTTTCTTTTTTTAATCCTATAGTATACAAAGCATACAATGTGATGCATGTTTTAGATTCAAAAAATGTGATACTGTTTGAAATCTATAGATGTTTTTCAATCAGCCTTTCAATTAGGACTTTAGTCATAATTCAAATAGAAAATGAATAATAATTATTTATTAAATTCAAAGTAAAGAATAATTTATATTGGTGCAAAGCTGAGAATATCCTTTAAAAACCCTTTTCGTTTCATTAATTTTGGGTTAAAAAAAGTCGTCAGCCACATACCCTACAAATACCCATCATATCGCCACTTTTTGGCCCATCATGATCCTGCACATACCCTTTACAATCTTTTCAATATTATCATAAACATTAACAACAACAGATAATATCATTTAATAGCTCCACATAATAGGATAATATTGAATAGAATTGGTTTGTGTAGATATCTAAATTTAATCACTTCCATATGATTAAAATTGTTGCATTCATCTATCATATTAATATTAATTTATTAAATTAATATTACACCCTTTGTCTTATACTGATAAAGTATTTAATTTAATAATTAATACTTTGTTTTTTACCTTATTCTTCTCTAAATTAAATAAATACACTAATTTATTTAATTTAGTCATTCTTCCTCTTTTTGATTTAAAAATCAATTTAAAAATTCCTCACTTTCTCTCTCCTTGTCACATCCTCCTACATTTGCCACTTGCCTCTAATCTTCTGTTAATTAGCCTAATCCAATATTTGCACAACCTTAACCAAAATTATTAGCTAAATTTAGCACCACTTTTTGGTCAATTCTTCCATTTTTCCTTTTTGATGTTAACCCCCTTTCCTATGTGAATTTTTAATTCACATTTATTTGCTCTAGATTCCTCTCCTTTAAATGTGAATTTTTAATTCACATTCCATTCTCCCAAGGCTTCTAGAACCTTGGACTTGTCACAATCTCCACATGTGACCAAGTCCCACCTTTTTGGAGCCCACCTTTTATCCTCTAGATCATCTTATGAATGTGAATTTTTAATTCACATTTATCCTCCCAACCACCTTTCTTTTCCCATGTAGATTTTTGAGGAATTCTAAAATTCCTCAAATGTCCTTTTCACTCTCCTTGGGGACAAGAAATCCCCTTTTTGTAAATCCTCTCATCCCCCAAAGGTGCATGTCCTTTTCCACCTCATGTACCTTTTTTGACAACTCATCTCCACCTCATATCCTCTTATCCACTTCACCCTCCACATGTCAAGATGTGAGGGCTTGTGGGTTCTCAACCCACCATAGCCCTTCATCTTGACCTTGTTAGATCAATCTTGACCATTGAATTCTCGGAGGAATTCAAATCTCCTAAATACCCCCTTCTCAAGGGCATTTCCAACACTTACATTTTGATAACTACATGCTGTCCATTTGAATCCTCAAGCCTTTTCAATCATTTAGCCATCTTTGTTCATCATCTTGCATATTGAAGCTTGCATATAGTCACTCAATCCATCATCTAAGGAGCACACAACCAATCCAAGCAAGGGCCAATCAAAGAGGTATCAACAACAAGGGAGGTAAAAGTGTTTGTGTTTTATCTTGTTTGCATTCCTTTTCGTTGAACCACTCTTTTGGCTAATCTTGAGGTGTCCTTGGTATTTTGTTATTCTTGCATTCTTAGTTAGATTTGCACATTTAGAGCAGTAGGAATTCCAAGGTATACATTTAAGCACGCCCGGTGGGACCTACACACGGGTCTTGCATTTAATGTTTCTTTGAGTTAAGGTTTTTGCAGGAA
>VDFB02000002.1:206887469-206942143 GCA_007258455.2 Sequoia sempervirens | reverse complement strand
ATTTTGGATGAGTTGTTTCTTTTTATTCTTTTACTTTGCATACATCTATAACTAAACTAGTAAAAATTGATTGGTCTCTCTTTGCAGAAAATGCTGATTTTTGAGCCATTAAAGAGAATCTCAGCCAAAAAATCAATGCAACATGCTTATTTTGATGATCTTGACAAATCTCAATTATGATTTGAAACGATTATAAAAGACAGTGTGAAGCTTTGTGAGGGAATCTCAAGTTACTCATTTGAAGTTAACCTCTAAATGAGAACCTATGATGTAGACATTATAAGAAAATATTGAATGTATGAGTGACATTGTAAAATATCTGTGAGAACAGAGTACCTAAGGCATTGTAATGAGATTTTTAGTTGTAATGACATTTATTGAAATATTGAAATTTGGTGCAGGGGCACCAAGGTTATTGACCAAATTTGGTTCATGGAATTATTTTAAGTTAGTAAATTTTGTTTTGAGTAAATTGTCAATTGAATAAGGTCATATTACATGGTCAATTGATTTATAATGTAATTGTAGGCATTCAAATTTAATCACTTCCATATGATTAAAATTACTGCCTTCCCATCTATTGTATTAATATTGATTTATTAAATTAAATTAATATTGCACCTTTTGTCCCATACCGATAAAGTATTTAATTTAATAACTAATGCTTTATCTTTTACCTTATTCCTCTCTAAATTAAATAAATGCACTAATTTATTTAATTTAGTCATTCTTCCTCTCTTTTTTTAAAAAAAATCAATTTAAAATTCCCCACTTTCTCTCTCCTTGTCACATCCTCCATAATCTCACCCTAATCTGAATTAATTTAATTAATTCAGGGTTATGATGTGCATCCTCTTAATCAGAGATTAATGTCACATCCTCCTACATTTGCCACTTGCTTCTAATCTTCTGTTAATTAGCCTAATCCAATATTTGCACAACCTTAACCAAAATCATTAGCTAAATTTAGCACCACTTTTTGGTCAATTCTTCCATTTTTCCTTTTTGATATTAACCCCCTTTCCCATGTGAATTTTTAATTCACATTTATTTGTTCTAGATTCCTCTCCTTTAAATGTGAATTTTTAATTCACATTCCATTCTCCCAAGGCTTCTAGAACCTTGGACTTGTCACAATCACCACATGTGACCAAGTCCCACCTTTTTGGAGCCCACCTTTTACCCTCTAGATCATCCTAGGAATGTGAATTTTTAATTCACATTTATCCTCCAACCACCTTTCCTTTTCCCATGTAGATTTTTGAGGAATTCTAAAATTCTCAAATGTCCCTTTCACTCCCACTTGGGGACAAGAAATCCCTTTTTGTGGAAATCCTCTCATCCCCCAAGGTGCATGTCCTTTTCCACCTCATGTACCTTTTTGACAACTCATTTCCATCTCATCCACCCTTGGCCACCTCACCCTCCACATGTCAAGATGTGAGGGCTTGTGGGTTCTCAACCCACCATAGCCCTTCATCTTGACCTTGTTGGATCAATCTTGACCCTTGAATTCTCTAGAGAATTCAAGATCCTCTATAAATACCCCCTCTTAACAAGCATTTAGGACACTTAGTCAATTTGCAACTACATGCTGCCATTTTGTGCACTCATCCAATTTTCAATCACATCCACTTGCATTTGCATCCAAGCACATAGCAAAGATCTTCAATAGAGCCATCAAGGAGCACACATCCTATCTTAAGCAAGGGCCAATCAAAGGAGTATCAACTACAAAGGAAGGTAAAACTGTTTGTCTTGTGTTATCCACTTCCTTTAGTGTTTTGTCACTCTCTTTTGGCTAATCTTGAGGTGTCCTTGATATTTTGTTTTTCATAGTTTTTAGTTGTTTTGCTCATTTAGAATAGCATAATATCAGGGTATACAGTAATAATTCATGTTAGTTACAAGCTCAATAGTTAGGCATGATTGGAAAGATGTAGGATCATCTGTAAAGGCTAGATTTAAAGCCTCTTGAAGGCTCAGACACAATGTAATTTTGGTGTAGGATCAAATAGTCTCCTAGTTGCAAATTTTCACTTTTTGAAGGTTGATAGGTGGTCAATAGATTAGGTTAAGGTATTTTGTGTTTATTTATGCTAAATAACCTCAATCAAGACCATTTAAGGTGTATTAGGGTGATTTTTTGAGTCTCGGTGGCCAAATGTGCAAAAAAATGCATTCTTGCTATAAAATTGTCAATATTTGAATTTGTAGCCTTTTGAAGGAAGACATTTAAATTCGGTTGTAAATGTGCAAGAATGAGGTCTAAGAGTTTGATATACTATTTAGAGATCTTGGTTTTCATGGAAATCCTTTCAAAGCCTCTGTTTTTATTGTTCCTTCAGTAAACTGTTTGATAGAGTTGGTGGAATTACCTTTCTTAGTAATCACTATTAGTTCAAGATTGAGATTGTTAGCCTTGAGAGAGTATGACTTGGGAGAAAGGAATTTGATATGGCTATTATTTTTGAAGACTTCAAATAGGATGTACTCTGCATTGACGCCATTCCTCAATCTTCACTTGATGGCATGAAGGAATGGTTGAACTCCATGGATATGAAGTATTATGAAAGCAGAATGAACTTGAACTAGTGACCAATTTATTGAAGATGATGGTTGGGAATTTTTGGATATGGAAGCTAGTGATTCTTATTCTAATAATTTAGAAGATTTAGAACAAGGATATATGAGTTCCCTCTAATGTAGAAGAGGAATCAGAATCATATTTCATGTAGCCACCATCAAGAGTGTTACAAGCCAACAAGATGGAGGGAATTCTTATATAAGGATAATTTTCAATGTTGTAGGTACCAGCTTTAATACCAAATACAATGGAAATATTCCCTAGCAGTATTTATGTTGAGGAAATTTCATTTAGATCCAAGAATTCAAAGCACATCAACCATGTGGTACAAATGATTAAATCATAGAGACTATCTGTAGCAATATAAGAGTTTGAAAAGGCAAAGAGAGCTACACTGGTGACTCAAAAGAAACTTTAGCTTTCAAAAAAAATTCAATTAGGCTGGCATACATGTGGATCGAGCTAGCATTTGGTGGAAGAGGAAGAAAGATGACTGGAACTCTGGAGGCCCACCATACTAGATTTCAGTTTTCAACCATGAGAGTGGATGAGAGAGTTAATATCATGTATCAAAACATTAAGCATGCATTATTCCAATAAGTGGAGAGGGAGATGATTACTTTGCTTCATTTTCATTTGCATAAGCATATCAAGGCATGGAAACCAAGAAGATGAAGGATGTCAAGTTTTATGTGGAGGTAATGGATGTGGTCCAAAATTTAGGAGTGGCAAGAAGGTCAATGTATGATCTTGATGAAATTTAAGAAGAACAACAAGAGAGGGACAGGAAAAATAAAATCAATGCAGAGTCTCAAGGATTTGTCAAGCGAGTAAGAGAGCTATGGGAGTAGCTTCATCTAAAATATTTTGAACTATATTTTGATATACCATTTAGAGCTTGGTTTTCAAGTAGTTCCTTTCAAAGCCTCTGCTAGTGATTCTGATTCTAATAATTCGAAAGAGTCAGATCAAGGATATGAACCCTCTAATGTAGAAGAGGAATGAGAATCACTCTTCATGTTGTAGGTACCAGCTTTAATACCAACTACAGTGGCAACATTGAAATTCCCTAGCAGTATTTATGTAAAGGAAATTTCCTTTAGATGCAAGGATTCAAAGCACATCAACAATGTGGTACAGATGGTTAAATCCAAGAGATGATTTGTAGCAATGAAAGAGTCTGAAAAGGAAAAGAGAGCTACATTCAGGAGAAACTTTAGCTTTCAAAAACAAAGCCAATTAGGCTGGCAGACGTGTTGATTGGGCCAAAATTTGGTGGAAGAGGAATAAAGATGACTGGAACTCTAGAGGCCCACCATATTGGATTTCGATATTCAACCATGAGAGCAAAAGAGGGAGTTGATATCATGTATCAAAACATTAAGCATGCATTCTTCCAACCAATGGAGAAGGAAATGATTACTTTGCTTCATTTTCACTTGCATAACCATATCAAGGCATGGGAACCAAGAAGACCAAGGATGTTGAGTTTTATGTGGAGGTAATGGATGTGGTCCAAACTTTAGGAGGGGCAAGAAGGTTATCTTTTTACTATTGCTACCTACTTTCACAGTGTTCTTGGATTGAATGGTTTCATGATGTAAGTTGACCCATTCTACTTTTTGTGCCTACTATAACTTGTGGAATGGGTCCTCTAACTTGTAAAATACATGCCTAACCTGATTATAATGTTCTGGAGTCAAGGTTAGGTGTTTGGGATGATGTTCTAGGGCTGCAGTAGGGTATTTTCATGATGAAAATGAGAGTTTCAAGTGGTTTTTTGACAAAATGTGAGAAGAAATGTCCATGTAATGTATTATTCACCATGTGCAAGGTCTGGTAAGTGTGTTTGGTGCTTTGTTTGGGAGATAGGAGTTTCATTAAAACCCCAAGTATTTTTCTTGAAATAAAGGGTTTGGGGTATTAGGGGTGTAGAGGTCTTGGACCTGGAAACAAATCATGGAATTAGAGGTTTTGACACATAACATACTATTTTTTCAAGATTTTGAGTGAAGATCTAGTGTTTAAAAGGTCATCTCTTCATAAATAGGGCTAATTTAGTAGCCTTTATGCAAGGTGGTCTATTGGATCTTAATGATGGTACAATGAAACATGGTATGATCTCTTGGGAATTTTTCTTAGGGTCTATGTTGAAGCTTGATTGATATTTGGTTGGCCATTGGATGACCTTCTCTAAAAGATAAGCCCATTTGATGAGATTTGGAGACTATAAGTTAGGCAAGGGTTTGTTGAAAACCCATACTTGAAACTTCCCACAACAAATGAAATCCTAAAACACACTCAAAAAGTTTTGTACAAGCTTAAAAGTTCAAGAGATATCGCTACCCCCAAATATTTCTTCAAACCCTAGTAGTAAACCACCATTTTCCACTAAAAAATGCACCATTTGACATCTAGGGCATCACGTAAAAACCCTCTATTTTCCTCCCTTGCATAGAAAACTATGCACACATGTTTTATAACCATAAATAATCCTTTCCATTGAGTTATAGAAGCATACAATGGGTGAAAGGCTTAATATGACATTTTAATGCACTCAAAACCCTTAAAACAAGGTATACAAACCGACCCTTAGTAATTGGCTTCTAAAATGCACAAAATCACTTGAAATCCAACCAAACCAAAACTAAAATAGATTTAAGTCTTCTTCCCACAAAATTCCATCAAAAACATAGCACAATCACCCTGTATGGAACTGTATAGTTCAATGAAACATCAAATCCCAAAGTGCAAAAGGGTAGCAATCTTTGACGGGGTATTACTTGGATACCATGGTGCTTAAAAAATCTTTTTCTAAACCTATGGGATCATGTTAGGGCTATCTACAATAACCTCTCTCAATTTTTTTTATCTCGAAGTGGTTTTATCGTGGTTTCTAGCTTTCAATTAATAGAAAAAGTGTCAAATGCAAGTAGTGGAAAGTTGCAAAGTGGTGCAACTTTCATTCTAAAACTAGTGTGACCAAATAGATTGTTCAAACACAACTAAATAGGTATTTTTACGCTATGAATGGTCCTATTTTCCACCAAAACATGCAGAATCGCTTCGAGCTACATTCAACCAGATTGATCCCTCAAGGGTCCAAAGTGCATAATAGCTGCAAACTTTAGCATGCTACTACTCGAATACCATGATGCTTAGAAACTTCTCATCTGATCCTATGGGATTGTGTTGGGTCCCTCTACAATAACCTCTCTTAGTTTTTGTTATCTTGGAGTGGTTTTCCTGAGGTGTCTAGTTTTCAGTTGATGGAAAAAGTGTCAAATAGAAGCAGTGAAAAGTTGCAAAGTGGTGCAACTTTCATTCTGCAACTTCTGTGACCAAATGAATTGTTCCAACATGTCTGAATAGGTATTTTTATGCTAGGCATGGTCCTCTTTCACACCCAAAAATGTGGAATCACTCTGAGCTACGTTCAACCAGATCGATCCTTTAAGGGTCCAAAGTGCAAAATGGGTGCAAACTTCAGTATGTTGTTACTCAGATACCATGATGCTTAGAAACTTCTCATCCAATCCTATGGGATCATGTTGGGCCCCTCTACAATAACCTATCTCAATTTTTTTTTATCTCGAAGTGGTTTCCCTGTGGTGTCCAGTTTTCAGTTGATAGAAAAAGTGTCAAATGGAAGTAATGAAAAGTTGCAAAGTGGTACAATTTTAGTTCTGCAACTCGAGTGACCAAAAAAACTATTCCAATGCATAAAAATAGGTATTTTTATGCTATAAATTTTCCTCTTTCACACCCAAACATGCAGAATCCCTCTGAACTATGTTCAATCGGATCGATCCCTTAAGGGTCCAAAGTGGAAAATGGCAGCAAACTTCAGCATACTATTACTCGAATATTGTGATACTTAGAAACTTCTCATCTGATCCTATGGGATCATGTTGGGCCCCTCTACAATAACCTCTCTCAATTTTTGTTATCTCAGAGTGGTTTTCCTATGGTGTCCAGTTTTCAATTGATGGAAAAAGTGTCAAATGGAAGCAGTGGAAAGTTGCAAAATGGTACAACTTTTATTTTGCAACTTGTGTGACCAAATGAACTATTCCAACACATTTGAATAGGTATTTTTACGCTAGGCATGGTCCTCTTTCACACCTAAACATGTGGAATCGCTCTGAGCTACGTTCAACCAAATCGATCCCTTAAAGGTCCAAAGTGTAAAATAGCTGCAAACTTCAACATGTTGTTACTCAGATACCATGATGCTTAGAAACTTCTCATCTAATCATATGGGATCATGTTGTGTGCCTTTACAATAACCTCTCTTAATTTTTGTTATCTCAAAGTGGTTTTCTTGTGGTGTCTAGTTTTCATTTGATGGAAAAAGTGTCAAATAGAATTAGTGGAAAGTTGTAAAGTGGCGCAACTTTCGTTCTACAACTCATGTGACCAAACGAACTATTCCAACGCATCTGAATAGGTATTTTTTATGGTAGGCATGGTCCTCTTTCACACCCAAACATGTGGAATCGCTCTGAGCTACGTTCAACCGGATTAATTCCTTAAGGGTCTAAAGTGCAAAATGGCTGCAAACTTTAGCATGTTGTTACTCGGATATCGTGATGCTTAGAAAATTCTCGTCTAATCCTATAGGATCATGTTGATCCCCTCTACAATAACCTCTCTCATTTTTTGTTATGTCATACTAGTTTTCCTGTGGTGTCCAATTTTTGATTGATGGAAAAAGTGTCAAATGAAAACAATGGAAAATTACAAAGTGGTGCAAATTTTGTTCTACAACTCATGTGACCAAATGAACTATTCCAACGCGTTCGAATAGGTATGTTTATGCTATTCATGGTCCTTTTTTGCACCCAAACACATGGAATCACTCTAAGCTATGTTCAATCGAATTGATCCCTTAAGGGTTCGAGTGTAATATGTTGAAATAGGCCATTTCATCTATTGTTCAGGTTGTCTCGGTGATATGGGCCTGATATAAGTAGGATAGGGAGTATGAATAAGAAAATAACATTGGTAAAGGCATTGGAAGAGATTACTAATAGTACCCCTATTAAAAATTCAAAATTGAGGCCCCTTAAAAGAAAGCCTAGAAGAGGTGAAAAGAATAAATTGCTTGAAAATAAGTTAGAATAGGTTGGAAACAAGGTGAGGTTGTGGAGTTTGATATGTTCAAAAGGTTTGCAAGGACAAGGGAGGTCAAAAGTATGTTATAGCATGATGCCCTAGTTGGAAAAATAGGGGTTTTTGATGCAGACCTAGAGTTGTGACTAAATATCCAACCACAATTTGATCCAAATACAAATAAAGTGTCTTCTTTCAAGACAATACCCTCACTAGGCTACTAGACCTCAAATCATAAATTTTGATGAAATTATTGAATGAGGCTATACCCAAGCCACCAAATCATGGATTAAGCATTGACACAAGTCCCTAAACACTATCCCAACCAATTCCACAAAGTTACTTTACACCATTCATGTGTTCCATTAGACTGTCCTATTAAAAGGCTACAAAATTACCCTTATTTTACAAAGGAAGTGTCCTTGATACTGCTCCAATCTTCTTAAAACCTTGAGGAAACAAATTAAATGTTCTAAAACCAAAGAATCCATAATTAGATTCCCCTTGTACAAACAAATCTTCTCCAAACTTGAAAACCCTCCTTTTTTATGCAAATAACAAGGGTTTGATGGAAACCACAACTCCAGGACTTTTCCAACCAAAATAAGGCTTCAAAAACCTTTCCCCAGATCTTCCTAGACTTCCCAAACTCTTACATGTCCAATCCCATTAACATTTCTCTAAAAATCATCATGGAACCACCATTTTTCAATGGAAAATAACATTATCAGCCTTAGGGCCTCACATAAACACCAAGTTCTTATTCTATTAAACCCCTAAATGCAATGGAAATATACTCTACCATGTTTTCCACCAATCCACCAAGCAACAGATCCAACACAGTAGGTGGATTGGTCAATTTTTCATGATTTCACCCTCAAACCCTTTAACATAGGAAAATAGGGTAGTCTCTGTGATTTATCAATTTCTCACTCAAAACAATGAACTAAGACTCCAAATCAATTGAAAAGAAGGGTAAACATGTGTAACTTCAAATATTGAAGATCTTAGACCATGAATGGCCTGTATGGGTTCGCACAACACTCAGATTCTTCAAGAAAATAGTGAATAGAACAAGAATTTGCTCAAGAAACATGGTATTTTTATTGTATGTGAATGTTACAATCTTCACCAACCTTTTGATCGAGCCGTAGAAGGATTTTTAAGGCATTACAATAGGGAACTACCTCCTACAATTCCCTCAACCACCATTTCAACTAATTGACACCTAATTAACACTTAACTTGCAAATTGACAAAGTTGCCATTAACAACACTTGCAACTTTTGTACTATTGCATCTATTTGACCCTAAAGAACCTAAACACCTCTAAACAACTATAATATGGTCTTTTAGACCTTATTTAAGACCTTAAACATGAGAATGATGATAAACCATGCCTTTTCCTTCTTGACATGAGATGACTCTTTTTACATTTTTTCAAGATTTATCATATTTTACAACTTCCTCGTTGCTTAAACATTGGAAGACCTTTCACATCCACCTTTGATCACTTTAGGACTCCTTATGTTAACACCATAAGGTGTGGGTTCCCTTGCACCAGTTTTGAATGAAAAAGAGATGTTTGAGGGAGTAAAAATGGGTAAAGTGAAGAGGCAGCATAATTTGGTTGTCAATTAAGTTTGTGCAAGAAAAATGAAGAGTGTTGGAATATGTTTTGAGGTTCAGGTTCAGGTTTGGGGGTTCGGTTCATCAGTTAGAAAAAAAAAAATTGGAGGGGGGTTCAGTTTGTTTTCAGTTCGTTTGTACAAAAATCATGTAAAAAAAATATATAAATATATATGCAGTCTAGAAGCATGCATTAGGATTATAATATCACATAACATCATATAAACAAAAAAACCACCATAAACTTGTTTTCATTTAAAACATGCATCATAAATATTCATCGTTGAAACTTGAATTGTGGTAGCTTGATACACAGAGTCTATTTGTGCTAGGGTTCAATTTGTATGATTTTGAAAAAAGAAGCCAACTAAGTAGAGTTATCAGCATTCTTCATAAATCATAAGAATTTGTTTAGTACACTAGCCATTTTGATGTCTTCTTGCAGTCTCAAACATTATTTTATATCATTGTTACATTGGTCTTGAGTGTGCTAGTTTAATATAGCTCCAAAATATAAAATTTGATTTACCTGTGCAGTGTAACAATGGCATAGGCAGATTTTTCTTTCAAAGAACCAAAGGGTCAGTGCACAATTGAAGTGTATAAACACATATCTTTTTGTAATATCAAGGATACTTTTTGAAACTTCCATGCATTGGGTGATCCCATAATAGTGGTTTACAATTTTTGGCCAAACTGGACACTGAAATTATTATTTTTAACTAAATCTTCACATTCGGGCACCTATAGTGGCTAAACTATGAGGAATTTGAAGATGGTACAAACTAGAGTCTCATCAAATTTTGTCTATAGATTCTAAAAATATTTTTTTCAAAATTTTTGGAATCAAATTGCACTTCTTTTCCATCTCCATGAAAATTGATTTTTTTAGAAAACAACATTTTTAAAAAGTGACACAGTATAATGCATAACTTTTTTTTCCATGAAGGATAAAATTCTAATTCTATCAAATTTAGATTTGTAACTTTGATATCTAGTGCTTCCACTTGGTTAGATAGTTTTTTATTGAATATTTTCCTTAATCAAGTTTCAAATTCAAACAAATTACAATTCAAATACAGTGGCCATTATAACACCTAACTTTTTTGTATGTCAAAATTTAATTTAATTTTTTTTATTGGATCAAGGACTTCAATATCTGGTGCACTCATATTTTTCAATTTGTTTTTGACAATCTTCTATTTTTCCACATGTGAAGAACAAAAGAAATTCATTTTAGATGAAAAACTTATGTTTTAATAAAACTTAAAAACAAATACATAACAAAACCAAAACATATTAAAATTATATTCATTGGATAGCTTGTTTTGAGGAATACCATAATCATTTGAAATAAATTTTAAATGAATTCATTTGATCCCCAAAATCTAAAATCAAAAGTTATTTTTTATCAGCATTTTGATAGGTGTAAAGGAGACGCATTTATAGGTATGGTTTAAAACTAGCGAGGTTCTATCCAAGGGGGTTTGATCTAAGGTGATTTGATCAAACCCTCTTCAATTGGAATCCTTAAAATGGAACATTTTAAGGCTTAAATCATTATATTTTCTAAAAATATGTGATTTTAGCTAAAATTCATTCCTCTCAGGAATTGTAAACCACTATTATGACAGCACCCCATTGCTAATCTAAAAGGAAAATCATTATACATATCCTTTGCTTAATTGAGTTGTTCCAATCAAAAGATTAAATATATTAGAATCTTTTTATCAATAATTTCATAGAATACCAATTGAAAATGTGTTTTTTTGCTTTTAGATAAAGTTGTTTAGCATCAATAAATTAATTTATTCAAGACAAACCATGAAGGACAACAATGATCAATGCTATGGCTAACCAATTAATAAGTATACATGTGAAAAATTCAAGCATGTATATGTGATTAAGAGAAGCACAAGTAGTCACAAACACATATTCCTTGAAGTATACACACAAATACATGGTATATACAACTTAATACAAAGTATATGCACGAATACAAGGTGTACACATGAAAACTCGTAAGTCACAAAGTATACATTGGAACACACATAAATCACAATGAATACACGTACGTTGTAAAGTACACACTTGAATACACATAACTCATATCTAGTGAACCATGAATTTATAACATGCAAATATGGACACCATCGATAAAAAAGATTTGTATTAACCAAATAGCCATGTATGCATACATCAATATTTGTTGATATAAGTATAAAATATAGGTACAAAATAGCCATATAGGCTTACAAGAATGCCATATAAGCATACAATGTCAAATATATCCAATACAAAATATGTACAAAACTGCCATGTAGGCATACAACAAAGGGCTCTGGAATCAAAAGTCATTGCTCTCCAGGCTCTCAAAATAAACTCTTTCCCTTTGTTGGTTGATCGGATGGCAATAGGTTTGGCATTCATTTCTGCTGCACTTGAGAAGTGCTCTTGCTGCTCCTACTAGCGTTAAGCTCTTGGTGAAGTTTTAATTGTTACAATTTAAGAAGTAAAGACATTAATATATAGAAATTACATTATAAAAATGATATATTTAAAACAATAATCACTTACGGCCATCTCGCAATCACTTTCCACGAGGGAAATATTCACACACCAATGTTGAGGTGTGATAAAGCCCTATATAAACCATCCAAATAGAAATTAGACTACGAATCAATAATTTGGTTTGATTTTTTACTCGAACTAACATCTATAACAACGAATGTAAATTGAAATTTAGTAATTTTCCTCATACCTCCCCTATTAGAGCCATCGAGGATTCTATAGTAGATGAAACACCGATATCCATTGCCCTCGTAACATTTGGAGGTGTTTCCACAACCAACATCTAAAAATAAAATAAAAAATTATTTAATCACAAAAAATTTACAATAGTGATCCACGTCATGACTTATAGTGTATGAGATCTAATGAACAGAATTTTGAGTACTTATTAAACTATATATTTCTGATTATCATGCTTATTATTTGCCCTATCCATATCTTGTTCGAAAGGAGGTGTTTTTAGGCTTTTACCCATAGTAGCAATCCACTAAATTGTTTGATTAAATGCTTTCACAGACATGTACAATAAATGTGGTGGCATAGAGAAGGCAACTTGAACTATTTGAAAAAATTCCTCAAAAGAAATTGGGTCTCGTGGTGATGGAATACCATTACAAACAAATGCACATCATGACATTCCATCACCATAAGAACACATTTCTTTCAGGAATTTTTTCAAAAAGTTCATTGCCTTCTCTATGGTAAATTATTGCTTACTATTATGCTTTGATAGATATTTTTCCAAGCATCCATAGTTTGTTGGAAAGCACCTACTTTAGGCTTTTAGCCATAGTAGCAAGGAAGCATGAGTAGTTTGATAAAATGCTTTGGTGCACATGTATGAAAAATGTTGTATCATAGAAAAGGTGGTGAGAATTTTGAAGAAATGCCTTAAAGAAATGTGGTCTCATGGTGATGGAATGGAATTCCATCGTGCCATGAGACCACATTTCTTTGAGGAATTTTTTGAAACTACTAATTGCCTTGTCTATGCTATTGCTTACTATTATGGTTTCATTGATTTTTTCCAAGCATCCATAGTTTGTCGTGCAGGTGCACCTTTGCAAGCACATTCCTCTATGTGAAGAAATTGCATCAAGTTTCTTATGTTGACTTTCTAAACAACTATATATTGAAGTTGAAATTTTTTCATCTATCAACATCTAGTTATTAGTTATGGAATGTGAAGTAATGCTTTGAGTTTGAATGATGTGCAATGCAACGTAACCAACTATATGAATATAAACTACACAAATCTATTAAGTACAATTCATTAGTTAAACTCTTTATTCTATTACCTCCGTGAAGGTATGAGTAAATCCACTGGCACTGGGAGGTGTTCCCTCAAAACCTCCAATATTACTTTGTTCAGCATCCAAAATCACATTTTAAAATACCATTCATAAAAAAATGCTATTAACATGTAATAAATTTATAATTGTTTACTAGTTACATACCTCACTGATAGGTGTACTACAGAAATAAGTAGGTGGAGGGCTGGTGTATCCAGTCTCAACATTGTGACCCTGCAATTTTATTAAAATCATAAAACTAAATTAGTTAATCCTGCATTTCAAAATCAAAATTTAATAAATTAAATTCAATGAGCATGTTAACTTTTACCTGAGTATCAATTCCATATGCATCATGCAAAATTTCAGCCACCCTCTCCATCTTCGTAGCTGCATATGGATCCTTTGCAACAGCCTCCTAAGTGTCAGTGGGGTCATATGAACAAGTCACCTCGCAAGATTTACACACATGGGTTTGAAGGCCACCACTCGAAGACTCCCTTGCATGGCATTGCAGAATAGAACTAGTATGATGGATGGCACTCTAGGTCAAAGTGTTGATCATTTGCAATGTCTCTACATCAACACTCCTTCGTGATGGTAGGCATAACAAAGTGCTCACGAGGCAGCCTAGCGAGAGCTTGTCTCTCTTGTCATGTAGGATTCGGCTGTCCATCGAGCCTATCCTAAGCTGACCCCCCACCTCTCCCCTGGAAATCCCTCATATCAAAATAATTTGGGATTTTGTTCAATATGAGCTCACTATATAGTTTCCTAAGAAAATACTAGGGGACTTCACAATTGTTGCACGGTCAGTCATCAAAGACCATGTACCACCTATCATAAAAACAATTCCTAATCTCTAGGTGGTGACACCAATGAATAGGAAACCTCTTTGCATTGATGGTAAGGTTTTGATTTCTACATGGGTTAGTGAATAATGAACACAAATCACCTTTTGTAATTTTTAAATCCTTTACTTTTATATATGATAGTTTATCTGCATAATATGCCCTAGCCACTTGCCTCCTATCTTTCCATCCAATTATTTATTTGCTAAATGAATCTACATTTTTTAACATATCTTTCAATGAATTTGTGAGGGTCATTCTTTCTATGGTTGAACCATTTGGATCACTCAACCTACTAATAAAATCCTCAATTTGTTTTTTGTTGCTCTTAATCTCACTCATTACATTTTGTTAAGTGTCAGGAGGGTGTTGAGGGATTGGTGGAGGTTGTTGTTGAGGTTGATTTTTTTCTTTAGGATTTAGTTTCTCTTCTTGTTGAGGATTTTGTGGGTTTGTGGGTTCATTTGCATCTCCTACAAATTCAAAAATTTATATATCAAATATAACCTAGAACTAACAAAATCAACCTAAAACTAAGAAATTCAAAATAAATAGCAAACAATACTTGCCTCTTCCACCTCTTCATCGTCGTGATGCCATCCTTGCAAAGAAATAGCAACCATTGTTGAATATTTTTTATCAATCCCTCCTCCTAGAACTCGAGCGCAAAAATGAGGGTTTTGGCTGCAGGCAGAGCAGAAGAATAGTTGACATAAAATGAATCACTTTCTCTTTTTTTTTCTTTTAAATTGCCATAATGCACTCGTGTTATGAGTTTTCAATTTTTTTTTAAAATTGGCCACAAAATTGTAACCCAACTTCATGCACCCACCCTATTGTTAAAATTGACACTGCAAAGGATAACATTTGGTCAAGATCCAGAACCCGCATGAGCTAAAGAGAGAAGAAAATGGCTTAATAAAAGGGATGAAGCACTTCGTACTCTTCTTTTGTCCATTTCTCCAGATCTTAGATATCATGTTGCATCTTTTACACATCCTAATCAAATTTGGACTACTTTAGAGTGTCTCTTTGGTAAGCCAGATAAGATGAGGAAATTTAAGTTGGAGAATGAACTAATAAGTCTTAATCCTTTAGATTTTGACAATATCCAAGACTTCTTCTCTAAGATCAATTCTCTAATATTGCAGTTATCTAATTGTGGGGTCACTAAAGAAGATGAACAGTTGATTCTTTCTATTCTTGCTAAGCTTGGTCCTAATTATTCAATGTTTGTTTCTACATTCTATGCTATAATGGATGCCCTTGGTAGTGCATACAAAATTCCTTCTCTTGATGAATTTATAGCTCAACTCACAAGGGAACAAGCAAAGTTGGTACACATGGGCACATTGAAGTCTTCTACATCTAATGATCTTCTTGTAAAGGATACAAAGGCTTCAAGTGGAAAAAGTAAGAAGTAGAATAAGGCTCCCAAGTCTAATGAGAAAGGTAAAGTTTCTCCTTCACATAGCACTCCTGAGTCTACATCCTCTTCTAAAGAGGAATCATCTAGAAAGAAGTTAAAATGTGCATATTGTAAAAGATTGGTACGTGATGAGCATAGATGTTATAATAAGAAATCACACACCTTCTTCAAAAGAATAACATTCAACTACCCTCATCAATGTCTCCTACTTCTTCTTCAACATCTCAATCGGTAGCCCCTTCATCATCATCATCACAATCAAAGAACACAAGATCTACATCTAGGCTACACAAGATGAAAGGACAAGAACTCTTGGCCTTTGCAAGTCTTGAATCTCATAGATGGATTCTTGATTCAGGGGCATCTCATCATATGGAATCTTCTATGGATATGTTATCTTCTTTTGAGCCTTGTAATTCACCTCATATATTGATGGGTAACAATATAGATATGAAGGTAAGTGGGAAGGGTTCTATTGATATGGGGGAAGGTACTTTCAATTATGTACTTTGTGTTCCTTCCTTGTCCACTAATCTCCTTTCTATTTATCAAATTACTCATGTGGGTCAAGGTAAAATAGTTGGGTTCGCTCTAGATATAGTGTACATAAGGGATTGGAGACTAGGGGTATTGTTGCTATCAGGATGGTTGATCATTCATCTCGTGTGTATTCCTTTTCACATTTTTTCTTTAGAAGATGATAATGTTCCTTTGAGTGTATCACACACCCATTGAGTGGGAACCATGTTTTTGAGGAGAAGTTTGTTCATCTACACCTTGGTATTCTAGAGACCGATGTTGAGCTTCCTACTCCACCTCTTTCTTCTTTAGCCATCGGCACTTCTATTCAATAGGGTGATCATATTTTTTTAGATCTTGCTTTGTGGGATGAGTATTTTATAGGTATTTCTAGCTTGTTCATGAAGTCCCATACTGCATATTTGGAGGACACACTTGAGGGGATTTCTCTCCTATTTGATGACAATTTTAGCACAACTGTTATCCCATCTACTTTTTCTTTGGAGACTGAAATTCATGAGTCTCCTCCTTCACTTGATTTGTCATGTTTCTTGATTGAGTTTGACCATGATTATGTTGTGGCTCATTCAAGCTTGGAAACTCCTACTCAATTTTTAGAGGCATACATGTTGAACATTCATTCTTCCTCCTTTCAATTGGACATGGAGTGGATTCTTCATCAACTTATGGATTTGAATAGTCTTCCTAAGGGAAGATACGTTGTTTGCAGAGATTGGATCATCTTTTATTTTCATGCATTCTTCATTGGCTTTGGAGCTTCTTCATTATGGGGGGATATCTTATCTCTCTACTTTCCTCCTATGAGGGGTTTTTGATTGTATATACATGATGGATGTAGTCCTTGGGGGTATCATTGAGTCCTCCATACATCCTATTTTTTCTCTCTTTTGGAGAGGACTTTTGTCCCATTTATTTTTCTCCTTTTCTTTTCTTGTAAATGGGTACCTAACATGGCCTAGTAGCCAGGACTCATAGTCTTCATCTTTGCATAGTTTGTATAATAATATTCTCACTAAGTTGCACTTAAGGTGGGGTATTGGTGTGAATAAATGTCTTATTCCTAGCTAATTCACTCACTAGGTAATTAGGGGACATATTCACATGTTAAGTTTACTTAGGATATAACATTCTTTCTAGAAGTCTTAGTTGGTTTTTCTAGAACTTATCTTATCTAGCTAGTATTACTTGATTCCTAGGTGATTAGTTTGTTAGTTGTCTCATGTCATGGGATTAAGACACTTGTCATAATATTGTCAAATCCTACATATCTACCTTTCCTTTAAAAGAAAGGCATCATATGTATAATTCAATAAATTCAAGCTTATTGAAGCATATTCAACCATTAATCAATCTTGCATGATGAAGAAAGCTTTCTTGCCATTCTCTCTCTTGTGGAAGTGGTTTTGGTCTAGCAACTATTCCTGGGGGTGTTGGGGAGTCACCATTCAACTAGATTTTTACTGGTTCATCGAAACATGAAATAAATTACATTTTTTAAAACTAGACTCCATTCTAAACATGATGAAAAAAATTCAATTTTAGATTAGTTTTAAAAAAAATTAGGGGGGAGCACGCTCAAATTTCAGCTTTTCAACATGTGTCCATTTTCAAAATTCATAAAATATTATATATTCATTAAAAAAAATATCTAAAAGAATGAGGGTAAACTACATGGTGTTAGCTAATTTCTCACCATTCGTATTTTTTAAATTCTAAAAAAAATTAATCAAAAAGGGGGTAGCCCTCAAGCGCTATGCTTTTTTTTTTTTTATAAAAACAGGACCTATTTTAGGCCTCCCCTTTTTGAGACCCTTAATCTGCATTAATTTCAAAAAGAATTAGAATCTTAGAAACTAGACTCAAAGAACTTCAACTCTTGTTCTTGCTGCATCTTGAAATTTGAGCATAACTATCTTCATTTTCTCGTGCAAATAAATTTTTGTTGATTTCAGAAGAAAAAAAAGTGGCATCTTAAGAGACAAAATTGTGTCACATATCCATGCACTTACCCTATTCACAACACATTCCTTCAATAATCAATTCTTTTATAGGATAATATTTTTCCTTTATAATGTTTTCCACTTCATATGAATGACACAATATCACATGATCTTCTTCATTTGATACAAAAGCTTGTTTGGGTGTATTTTTTTCCTTTAATAAAGATTCAAGGAAATGAATAGGAAAATAGGAAGCTCTTTCATGACATAGAAAACCATCATCTAATTTTTAACATGACAATTAGGACCAAAAGGTTCATTGAACTAAGCATTCTTTGAAACCTCAGTAGATTGATCCAACCTCGTACTTTGTTTCCTCATTCATTCAAACTATCTTTCAAAATTATTTCTTACACATGAAAAATTTGCACCTCCCATTGTACCATATTTACACATAATGTTTATTTCATTTGTGTTACTATACTCATTATGTATGGGGTGACTTCCAATGTTATGATCCATTTTGTGTTGCCTTTCATATGAAGAAACTTGTGCTAACCTAGAAGATAAATCTACTTCATGGGTTTTTTCTTCTAAAGTCATAGGATCATTTTCTTGAGATGAAATTTTCTTTTCTTTTAATATGACCAACCCAAAAAGTTCACCATCTAATGATTGTATAGAAGAAGAAATGAATGATTTTATACCTTCAATTTCATCAATAGGATTTCCTAGTTTAGCGATCAATGATGATTGAATAAAAATACCTTATCCACAAATAAATTCATCATCTAAAGCATCAAGACATCAAGTGGAAATGAAAACTTCATTAATTTCAACTTGTAGCACCTCATCATCATCATCATCTTTGTCTTCAAGTTGGTGAAAGATTTTTGAACTTCATTGTTGCATGTTTCAGTAGAAACTTTTCTTTGTATGAAGACCATTTTTTCTTGATCATTCTCTTGAAATGCATCCTCATTAGTAGGCATACCAACTTCATCTTCTTTTGAATATACATTTCTTGATTAACTAATTTTAACGCTTTGATTGCAAGATGTTTCTTCTTTAGGAAATTTTTTTTTATTTGTATTTGTTGACATTTTTTTGTCAAAATTCATTAGGAAAAGCTAAGGGATTTCTCACAAAAGTGAATGAGAAAAATTTAAGATTAGAAAATAATAAATTTTTGGCCATAGTTGACTATTAATGGTGCAAAGGAGGAAAGGGTAAAAATATTGTGTTCTCTTCTAGCGCTTAAGCAAGAGATTGGAGGGAAAACAAGTGAGGTTTTTTTTCTTTTATTCTTTCATTCACGTTGGAAGAGAAACTCAAGGGTTTCAGATAAGTTCCATTGAAGGAAACTCGGAGAAACATGGAAACACAATACATATATTGACCCATGTTGCAAGAAAAAATGAGGAAGTTTGGCACATAGCTAAGGAGTTGAAGAAGTCTCAAATTCATTTATTTTGTGTCTACATTGAAATGAAAGAAGATACCTCCACAAAAAAATCTCTACATGGTAATCTTCTATGTTGTTCCAAGTATTCTTTTTTGAGAATATATTTAGAGGGTTTGCTTGTGATGTTTAAATGTAGTATTTCATTTAATATACATGCATGAACAACATAGTGGAAGCATAAAGCTCTTGCATATCTATCAAAAAATTTTGTGTAAACTTTTTCTTTGACCCCAACACATGTATGGAATGTCATTATTGTCTGAACCAACAATTTTGATAATGTCTATGGGCTTCTCTTGCACTCTTAGGGTTTTTCACCTAAAAGGAGAGAGATAGACACACAAAATTGTTGTGCTTCACACAAATTAGGAAATGTAAGATGGAATTAAGACTAAATGCAATGATCTAAATGCAACTAAGAAATGTAATTGACTGATTATGAATGCAAAACATAAGAAATATGCAATGTTTGAAAACACAATGTGATATGCAAGAATGAACTAAAACATGAACAAATGCAAAACAAAATTGAAAGAAGGTTAAATAAAGTGCACCTGGGAAATGAATGTTGAATCTAGAATGGTATGAATGCTGGAAAAATTAGTGAAAATCACCAATGGGACTTATTTTCCACTGATGGCGAATTAGTCCTACTACTGGCAAAAACTACTGAAAACTAGATTCTGACTATCGGGATCTGGAATCTGATAGAATCTAGTTTTCCAGCCTTAAGGTGGGACTCATTCACCAATGATGGTGAATCAATCCTCTCCCAAAAATATGTGAAATCAAGGATCAATTCTGTAGCACTAGATCTGCACTTATCTTCTTGTTGTGTTGACAGAGTCAAATCTGCAAAAAAATGGACTATAGGTTGTCTCCAAGCTTGAAATAGGATTTAGTTGACTTAAAACACTTTTTTGACTTCTTGTCCACTTTTCAACACCTAATTTCTTGATAAATCTACATACACAAGTCTACAAACACACATACAAAGGGGGGAAAATGGTTAAGGGTTAGGTTATAGGGATTTGCCTTGGTCAAATCCCACTTTGGTAATCAAACCCTTAATGAAGAAATGAAATGAAATGAACAAGGAATGATGAATAAATAACATATAAATGTCCCAAACTCACCACAATCTTGTTGAAGAAATCTAAAGATATGTCAATGGATTCTCCAAGATGTTTGATTGAATGATGCAAAGTGCTTGAATACTTGATTGAATGCTTGGATGAATTAGTGAAAGAATTGGGGGGGAGGGGGGGGTAACTAAGATGAATTGGGGTTAAAATGAATGTAAAAACACTTATTTATACACACTTATGCTCTATTAACCCAATAATACAACATCACAGGCTAACATAAGGTCTTTTTGAATAAAAACCCAAAAAAAAATTTGAATTATTTTGAATTTGGAGCCAAGAGGGACTCATTCAACACCCATGGAGAATGGGTCCCACCTTGGACTTGTAAGTTGGTGTCAGGAATTATCTTACATTTAATGTTGTTTTTCAGGTTTACATTCAAAAATACATTTAATTAAGTCTTATGAGTGCATAAAGGGGTCAAATAAAGCATAAGAAAGGTGTAAATAGTGAAATTAAGCCTAGAAAAGCATGAAATCTTGTTACACGACTTTACAAAACTTTAGAATATGAATTGATAAGTGATGAAAGGGTAATGTTTAGGTGAATTGTAATGCAAAGAGCCTAGAAAAGTGTAGAAATGTTTTACAATGCTTCACAACACCTTCACAAGACATCATAATTTGAATTTTTAGGACTTAATGTCAATGCAGAAGTTACATTGCAACATTAAATCAAGGCAAAATAGATCAAGCATCATGAGAGAAAGATCTAAAAGACCATGAAAATTTCAATGATCCATTTTTCTATGGTACATTTAGCCCCACTTTAGTGAGAGGATGGACTTGCTTCAAACTCACACTAAAGTAGCCACGCAAATCGAGAGGAGTCCAAATGCACTTATGCTAGCAAGATGGAATAACAATGATCAAGAGGGATGATAAGCCCCCAAGGTGGAGATCCCATGGCAAACTAAACATAAGAACAAAGGAACACACACATATGAAGAAAAGGGAGAATTAGATTAAGCTTCGATCATTTTTCCAACTAGTTGTGGATTATATCTAGACTGCTTGTCTGAAAAAGAGAATGCATACTCACTCTAGGGTGACGAAACTCATGGCGGTCTGTCAAGTGAGAAGTCCCAAAAGGTGAGAAATATACACTAGTTGGTATGCACTCACAAACACATAGGTGGCTATGGGGAAAGTCATGATGCTAAATGGGCTTCCCACTCAACCATATCAAAGTTATACCTCCTAATAAATTTAACAAGGTTCCACAAGGGAAAATATTGGTTCGTGCTTCATGAGACAAGCACAACTTCATATGCTTAGAATTCTTGAACAAAGAGGAAGGTACCATAGGAATGCAAGTTGAATTATGCAAGGTGGTAAAGATGTAAAATGTAAAATGTAAAAGATGCTCAAAGGAATCTTTCTAAGTTCATGCAAGGTCTGTCACTTAGGGAACATTATGTCTAATGTCTCCAAGAGAGGACCAATCAAAGAATTGAATATTCACAACTTAGGGAATGTAGTGCATTGCATCAGGCCACTAAGAGGAATGCAATATGCTAAGAGAGATCACACTTATGAAGGAAATCACACCCAATGTCATCCACAAAGTGACAAATGCATTGTATGAAATGGCAAGGCTACACTAAGAATCAAGAAAGTGAATGAATTAGGCCAATGTATGCCCCCCACTTTAAATGAATTTCTACACACCGTTTTGAGAGCAATTACTTTAAAATAGTGAAGGAAAAATGCAAAAAGAAAATAAGACATGAGAGCCAACTTGGAAAGCCCCTATGCCAAGTCATATGTTTTTGAGTAAGGCTATTTCATGTAAATGAAAAAGAAAACAAAAGAAAGGGAGTTTCCCCCTAGAAAGGAACACACCAAACACATAAGGGATCTATATGTTTAGGGTCAGTATGTTCATTGTTGCAATTTTTTTTATGAAAGAGCTTAGAACTTTCATCATTCCCTGAATACATAGAACTGGAAGAATGACACAGAGAGTGAAAACAAAAGAAAAAGAAAGTTTGTTTTGGGAGAAAACCTGAGACACAGAAATAACGCACACAACTAGAAAACTTTATTATTATTCAATAATGGAAAACTTACATGCAGAGGATCTCAAATCCTCGAGCTTTGCAATACATGCAAGTTACAGAAGTTTCAAAAATTACAAAAATCATAGAAGTTCCCCTTTCATAGCATACAAACTCTTTTCCCCAAAAAGCTACCTAAAAATAAAAAAATAGCCCATAAATAGCCCCTTTTCTATTTTGGAGCCAAAAACAACATTTCAATTATGAGTTTTGGAAATTTGGTGCCAAAATTACAATTTGAAATTCAAAAATTGAGTCCTAATTCGAAAATTGGCAATTTTCCAAAAATCGGCCAACTTCCGAAAGCCATAACTTTTGATTTGAGACTCCATTTTTTGAACCATTGGATAGGTATTAGATTGAAGAACAAACTAAGAACCAACTCCACCAATTCCAACTATTTCTAGGCCCATACAGGACCATTTAGTGCCTCAAACTGGACTCGGAAGGTTTTTCAAGGCAAAAAGCAGAAACTGAAACTTGAATAACTTTCAAACCGTGAATGATCTTGACTTGATTCTTTCTCCAAAGTGCTTATTTTTCCATCCTGAACCTTCCCATAAATTTCTATCTTCCCACGCCTTCAAATTCACACTTGCTAAAAATAGTAGTTGAGTAGAAAAAGCAGAAAAGTAGTTCTGGAAGTTGGGAACTCTTATTCGACGAAAAGGGTATCCCGAAATGCAAAAAAATCTACAAAAATCAAACAAAAGGAACATAAATGGAAAGCATATTTTTGGGTGATGCAAGACTGCCCTCACACCACTAGATGCTCCTGCATTAGTAGTAAGGAAAATTTGACCACCTTTGGGATTTTTTTTTTAAAAGGTGCAATGCACCCATATTATTAGGGGTAAACACTTTTGACCGGAGCTATGAACCAAGTACAAGAAATCATAAGATACTACCAAACCCGCGAGCACATTGGCCCAACGAAGGTACAAGGCCTGTGAGCACTTTGGCCCAACAAGGGTTTGAACCTTGGTGGTCGTCACTACAACCAAGCGACTTGACCATCGAAACACACCCTTATCGGCCACCTTTGGAATTATTAATTTAACTTTGTCTTTGTTATTTTTGCACCCTCAATTCTTTTAGGCATTTGTGTATGACTCATATATTTTTCAATAATGACGTCTTCAACAAGATTTGTATCTTCCAACCTTACACTAGCTTTTCCTTCACTCTTAACCAAATCATCGTGATAATAATAATTTGACACCAATGAAAATGATCGCGTTCATTCATTTTGATGTCCATCAATGACAATAATTTTGTTCATTTGTGTTGACACCAATGACAATATTCTAACAGTTTAATGAATTGTCCACATGAATTTTGAGGTAATTTGAGGGAAAGATTACTCATGGGTGGTCCAAGAGTTGCTCATGGTTTGATACCACACACAACACCTCCTCCACTTCAATGTAATATATTTTCAAGATGGACCCCAACACTTCTACATCAATTACACTATCAATTGGGGTCTCCAAATTTTCAATCAACAAGAACAATCACCTGTTCAAAGTGATTGTCATTATGATTTCCTTCGACTAAAATAGTAGCACCTACAGAGAACCACAGAAAACTAATAAATATAACCTGAAATATTACCTAAGTTGGAATTTAGTGGAATTTACTTGTGTGAGGATAATTCCTTCTTTTTGGAGGCATCATTAACACATGGGAGAGCCATTGTAAATGTTATTTGGATTGACATCTAGCTTCAGGTATAATACTTTGAAGCATTGAAAAGATATGAAATCGGGATTGGGAGTGTTTAACTATAGTGAAGAAGGATGTAGTGGATTATGAGAATTAAATGGTCAATTGTACCTCATGTCATTTTCAATATCGACTCTCGATATATTTTTCTCACTTTCCATCAAAAGAGAATACTATTATTATTTTTTAAAGATCTTCCATCAAAAGATTAATTTAAGAATATTAATTTGGCAAAGCATATATCAAAGACATCAATACTCAATTGTTCAACATGTAATTCACTATAGGCCAATAAATTTGTTCAACTATTGATACATTGAACAGTTCCCAAATATTTTTTGACACATTTCTCTACTTCAAAGACTTTGTGTACAAATTTGGTTGTGTCAAAACTTTGGGTCAGAATAAAACTTATACCACTAATCTACAATCATGTAACAATGTATATGCAAACCTATTTAAAGTTATAAGTTCACCAAGTAACTTAAGCATTATAATTGAATTTAGCATTTGATATTTTTGTCACCCATATTAAGATTTTTTAAAAACTTACTATCGCATTCACCAAATAATTAATTTTATAGTTTTGAATATTTATATAATTCGCTACTAAACTTATTTTAAATTGGTTTGAATAGAGGCATAATTTTTTAATGACATTATTTATTTGTGTTGGTGTAAATAAAGTCTTGTACCTAGTTAATTCATTACTACGAGACTTATTTACACATACTAAGTTTACTTAGGTCCTAGGAAGAAATCTTTCTAGAAGATGTTAGTTGTCATTAGTTGTTATCTTATCCTTTGACAACTACTACATGTGAACCTAGGTAAGTGATTAGTTGTCTCATGTCATACATATGATTAAGACACTTGTCATAATCCTATGACATCTTGCATCTCACCTTGGTTATATAACCAAGGGGTTTCTACTACATTGTATATCAGAATCATCTCATGTCATTGACATTGAATATAGTTTATTCTTGTCATATTCATCTCTCTTTTGTGCTTTCCATTTGGTCTCAAGATCTTGGTAGCCATAGCCAATTCTAACATGGTATCAAAGTGGGTTGGGTGCCATTAGAGAGTCTTTTTTTGAAGAGATACCAAATTTGGGGAGGTTACATTTTTGGCTCTTTGTTGTAGGTTCATATTGGGGCTTATTGGTGCAAATCTAAGCTCACCATTGCATCTGGAGTGTTCAAGAAAATTGTTTTTTCATTTTGTTTCATCCAAATCAGACATAAGAGGCCAAATCTATGACGGTTTGAAGCTAAGGAGTGGTTGCCAGATCCATAAGGTAGCTGCAATTTTGGAGCATTTTGGGTCAAATCCAACCCTGCCATCGTGTCCAGAAGGACCAAAAACTCTAAGATTGACTGTCAATTCATCCAATTCGGAGTAGTTGTTTGGTGAGGCAAAAAAAAATTGCCCAAGGAGTCGTATGGCTCGTCAAGTCATCATTATTGTTGGTATGATTTAAAAAAAAAAAATTAAATTAAATATTTACTACAAAAATTTATTTTCAAATATTATGTAAATATTTTTGCGGTTTTTTATTAAATATTCTAAAAAATTTGATTTAATTTTTTTTTAAAAATAGATAAAACAAAAAACTTCACAGAGTTTTATTATGAGAGGGTACAAAGTACCCATACCCTACTCTCTGCAGAGTACCGACTACACTGTGTGTTGCACTCCTACGATGCGGGGGCTCTGCATTCGTCGAACGACCCCACCTATGGGCCCACTCATCCACCCACGACCGATAGACATTTCAAAGCCAATGACAGTATCATCACTGGCGGTGCAAAATAAATCAACAAACCCTCCAAAATCCGGTGGAATGTAAAAAGATTCTAGTGGTCGAAAAAAATATTTTGTCGCAGTTCACAATATATTCTAGCTCAGATTCCCCCAAATTTTGTCACTGGTCGATGCAGGGAATATGTCATCTAATGGGTATATTCTTTTTTGATGGTTGGGAAAACTGTCAAATTTAAGCTCCTCGAGTGTTGATGTTAGTAGGGCATTAGCATTTAAAAAAAAATCCCCCCCTCTCCAATTGCATTTTCAATTTGGCAGTTCAACTTCAAAGCTTCATAACTTGCTCATTTTGACCCCTTTTTTTGAGCAATTTTTTTTATCTCAGCTAATTTTTCATGCTCTTCACAGTGGTGCAATCAATTTTTGGTTTTGGTACTTGGTTTTTACAGAATTTGAAAATTCTCACAGGTGTTGTTGCTTCGTCCTCATTTTGGGAACTTCAGGAGCTCATATCTTGCTCCAACGATAACATTTTTGGGTGCAGTTTTTATTGAAAGTGCATGATTTTTTGTGTACTTATCAATGGTATGATCAAATTGATCTCATTTTGTACCAAAAATTGTACTTGATTTTGTGGCCAAATTTGGCATATGTAAGCACAAAGATCAAAGACCACTTTTTTATTTTTGGCAAGTGGCAATTGTAAACACACTAAGTATAAAGTGCCAAATTAGATATTTTTTGGGGGGTTTCTTGATTGAGTGATTTGGGGGGGTAATCTTGCAGTGATTGCTTGCATTCTTTTGATTGATTTGTGTTCTTGCAATGTGGAAATCTCAAATTGAACTCCTAGCTCCACATAATTATGCTACATGGAGAAAATTAGTACAAAACTATCTCATGATGAAAGGTCTAATAGGTCATCTAAAGGAAACGATTCAAAAACCTATGGACGCTAAAGAATTGGCAAGGTGGGAGATTGATCATGAGAAAACACTTGGATGCATATGTTCATTAGTCTCATTTGATTTACAGTTTCATATTGAATCATGTAATACACCTAAAGACGCATGGGAGACTTTTGAAAAATTGTATGGTAAAACAGGTAAGATTAGAGGATATCAGATTGATAATGATTTGATGAATCTTGATCCAAAATGTTTTGACCACATCCAAGACTACATCTCCAAAATCAAGCAATTAAGAACATAATTGAAGGAATGCAGTATTGAAAAAGACGATTTACAGTTGATTCTGAATGTGTTATCCAAGCTTGGTCTTGAGTATTCAGTGTTTGTTTCTAGCTTTCATACACATTGACTTTCTATGGGAGCATCATATGTTGATCCTAAGTTTGATGACTTTGCAAATCTCCTAATCCAAGAGGAAGCTAAGTTAATGAACATGGGTCTAATTAAGTCTTCCAAGTCACATGCATTGGTGGCAAGTGAGTCAAAGGGATAGAAAGAATCAAGGAATCTTGATAAGAAGCAAAAGAAGAAAAAGAACAAGCCACATAAAGAATTAGAATCCTCATCCTCATCAAAAGGAGATGTTATCTCCTGAAATTGTACCCTCATTGAACCTAGTGTCCAACACTCCAATGTAACATAGGAAGACTTTTAAAGCTGTGGGTCACTTGTAAACATACGTCAACCTCCGGAGAAGGCTGGCTTCCTTTGTGTTATCACCTAAACTACTGATTCTTTGAAGGGAAAGGGAGAAGGAAAGTTCATAAAAATGAAACTGAACTTATGGTGATACACCGTATTAATGAGAAATCACGAAATGAACATAGGAAGAACATACACTTGAAAGTAAAGATAGTGTTTCACTTACTCGACATAACCCATTCTAAACTCATATAGTATTCTTAATAGGCTTGCTCTACATGCATATCTTAGGAAGGAAAAATGATTCTCACAACCTTAGGTATGAATACAGATTTCAGAAAAACACAGTTAAGAACTTGTATAGTTTAAAATACAGAAATGAAGGTAATACAAACATTTTACAGTAGCTTCCAGGTAAACTCTGTGTTATATTCTAGATTCCAGTTGAGTTACAGAAAACATACATTAATTGAGAAAGGATTGATGACAAATCACTAACTCCCTTAAATGCATAAATCGAACTATTTACAAAAAGGCAAAAATTTCCTTATATACAGACTGTGTGTCGGCCACTGCACTAGGGTTTCCAAAAATAACCGAGTCGGCGCCTGGACACATTGGCACGAAGTCAATGGATCATTAAATGCTCACCCCCTACTCACGTTGGTGAAGCTCGTCCCTGGGCATGGCCTCTAGATTTTTTAGCAGCCATCGCTTTTATCTGCAGCCTTCAAGTCCGCCATTAAGATTTTGTTAGGGTCATCTTGAATGCTCTGTGACACGGTCATTAATGTTGCTCCATGCTCCAGCTGCTATTGTAACTCACGGCTTCCTCACCTTCGAGAAGCGATATTAGATCTATCCACTAACTCCAACGCCATTACTGACTTGATCGGCCTCGATCTTGGAGTAGAGCGATGTCGGCATGCTCCGTTGATTCTGTTCGCAGAGGGGGGCCGAACAGTCAAACTTCCTGCGATATGCCCTAGCACCTTTTGATTGGTGGAACGCACACCACGTAAGATTTTTGGGTGGTCAAAGGTTGTTCAAGAGGATCGCATGTCAGTGAGACCTTTTGGTGAGCTGCAGAAGTCCTATCAAGCTTACGAAAAACTATCAGCAAGACAGTCACTAGTCAGTGGAACCTCATGGCGAAGTATTCTTCTCTTTGGTGAGCCCATTCTGTTATCGGCCAGACTCCTTATCATCGGCAAGACCTCTCGTCGATCTTTCCTTTTTCTCCTTGATCTCACTTGATTCTATCGCCAAGACATTCCTGGGTCGGTGAGACCTCCTTATATCGGCAAGATCTCTTGCCGATGTCAAACTTTCTTGGCGAGGTTCCTTAGTTGTCGACAAGACTTCACCCTGTCGGTGAGACATTATAGTGGGTGGTTAAGGTCACACCGATAGGCGAATCCATTCGACAAGACACACGACAGTCGGCAAGACCTCATTGCAATATCCTCATCTCCTGGCGAAGGAACTCTCTAAGACTCTTCAAAACTAGTGGGGGCGGGACCAAGGCGAAACCGAAACTGGGACCAGGGGAGGAAGGTCAGAAGCAAAAGACAAACGAATCCCGGCGGGACCAAGACTGGGACAAAAACAGGGGAAAAACAAAGAAAAGAGTGGAACCAAGGCCAAAACCAAATCCAAGCCTGAAACTTTCCTTAAGGTTCAGGTTTGAAATCCGACCCGATCTCGCCCCTGGCAACATACGAGGAGGAAAGGAAGAAAAAAATCATAAGGGGAACCAAGGGGGAGATGTCCCTCAATCCAAACTAGGAAGAAAAGAAAGAAGAGCAGAACCGTAATCGTAACCAGAATGGAAACAGGAACCTGACCCCCTTGGAAAAGCTCCAAGTTTAGGTTATGACCCGATTCTGGGCCCGCCAGAGAAAGGAAGAAAAATGAACAAGGCAAAAGAAAAAAAGCAAGGCAGGATCAGAACCAGGTCCAATCCAGGGTAAAACATAGCAAGGGTGGGGGCGGAAACAAACCCAAAACTGAAACTTTCTTCAATTTCATTTTTGAATTCTGTCCTGAACCTGCCTCCGACAAAGACAAGGAAGGGGCTCGACAAGGAAAGAAAAGGCGGAACCGGGGTCGGAACTGGATCAAAAAAAGGAACTGGAACTTTTGGAAAAGTTCCAAGTTCAACCCGGTTCCACCCCCAGCAGAATAAGGAAAGACAAGAAGAAAGCAAGAGGAAAAGAAGGAAAGGCAAGGCAGAAACATAAAAAGAAAACCCACCCCCAAACCGAAGATATGCACGCTGGGCTCAACCCTCCTGGGAGCCACATTTATTCCACATGTCAAATGTTAACATTACTTTCCCGTGCACCTATACAAGCAAAAAACAAGTTAGAAAATAGGTGATCTTGATGCAAGTGTTCCTCCATTTGGTCTTCAAGAACATCTTAAAGCACTGGGTTACCCTGCCTGATTGAGCCCATAGGCAAAAAATGGGTAACATTTTTGGCGTCCTTTGTTGGATGTTTGCCTGCTAAACATGCAGACCAGTAGCCTAGGCCTGTCCATTGGGAATGGAGTCAATAGGAGGCTCAGAAAATAAACAAAAATATCAGTTTTGTACATGGCCGCAACTCACTTGAGATCCACGAATCATAATAGGTTGCCAAAAATGACAAGACAGGGGGAATTGAAAAGAAAATATTTACTATGTTGAAACAACCCTTATGGAAAACATAAAGCCTAAACTAATATGTACAATAGATGGACCTGTCAAACTCGAAAACAGGGCTTGAGGTGTATCCCATTAACTGGGATAGGAAGTACTTCACCTTCTATTATGGCCAGTCGATACGTATTGTGCTCCTTATAGCTTGTGACAACAAATGGACCGGTCCATATGTTGTCAAATTTGGTGTGATGACCTAGCCTGCTTTTTAGAACGTCCCATTTCAGCACAAGATCTCCTTCCATGAAATCTCTTGATCTAGTTTTCTTATCAAATGTTATCTTAGTCAGGATTTGTTGACGTTCCATGTTCTTCATAGCCTTATTCCTGGCTTCTTCTAACTCCATCAGCTGAGTATATCTTAAGGTGAGTGGGTCAGACTATTCAAACAAGACCAGCTGACTGGCAATGTCCAAGGCGGGCAGCTCAGTGGAGATAGGTAATTTCGCTTCTTTACCATACACCAACATGTAAGGCGAGTTCCCAATCACCTTCTTAGGGGTGATTATGTCTGCCCAAAGAGCAATTTTTAGCTTAGCATGCCAATCCCTCTGATTGCTTTGTAGCGTCCTTTTGATAATGTTAATCAAATTTTTGTTAGTGGACTCTGCAAGTCCGTTGCCCTGAGGGTAATAATTGGAGCTTGTGTTCAAATAAATGCCCTTCTTCAATGCCCAATCAACGACCTTCAAACCAAAAAATGCCAGGGCATTATCAGAAACTATAAAATCTAGGACTCCAAATCTGCAAACCATGTCTTCATAAAAACTCAGCACTACTACCTCATTGGCTTCCTTTAGGGGTAAAGCTTATGTCCATCGTGTAAAGTAATATGTTGCTGTGATAATCCATCGATGGCCCGCACTTGAGGGTGGGTTAATTGCCCCTATGAAGTCAATTCCCCACTTCATAAACGGCTGCTCTATCTAATTGGTTGCAATGGCAAAGCAGCAAGCTTTTCCTTGCCCGAAAACAAGGCACACTTGGAACATCTCCTGACATACGTGTGTGCATCTCTGAACAAGTCAGGCCAATAATAGCCTACTCTTAAAATCTTACAGGTTGTTGTCCTTGCAACATAGTGACCTCCAGAGGGTCCATCATGGAACTCATGTAGTATTTTATCCACTTGATCATTATCAATGCACCTGAGCAGCACTCCACTGTGATCCTTCCTATACAACACATCATCAATCAAGACAAAGGGAATAGACTGGAGTCGGTAATACCTCCTCTTTGTTCTATTTAGATTAGGTGGGAATTCCCCGGTTCTTAAGAAATGTGACATTTCTCGCAACCAGCTGATAGCTTCTTCATCTGTTGTCCCATTATTGACCAAAACCTAGTCTCATTGATCCTCTGCTGTTGGAAAATCTTCATTAGCCAGTTGTTGGCATAAACCCTTACCCCTTACCAGTTTAGTGACCTGGATATCCACATCATACTCCATAACTCTCATGATCCATCTAGCCCGTTTTTCACTTAAATCTTTACTGAGTAAGAATTCCTTTACGCTGGAATGTGCCACTAGAAGATGAATTTTGTTGTGAGACAATAGATGTCTAAATTTCTTCAAAAAATTTACAACAGCCAGCACATGTTTCTCTACAAAGGTATACTTCTGCTCATAGTCTTCCAAACCTTTACTGAAAAAAGCAATGGGCTGCTCTAACCCTTCTACACCCTTTTGCACCAAGATTGCAAAGATTACATCAAAACTACCAAAAGCATACAAGGTAAAATACTTACTGAAATCTGGGTTGACTAATGTTGGAGTTGAAGCTAACACCTCCTTGATCTTTTGAAAACTGTCCCTTCCTTCTCGGGTCCACCTGAACTCTGCACTCCTCCTTAACATAGTTGTAAGGGGTTTTAGTAAGGCTGCTATATTAGGAAGAAATATTCTGACAAAATTAATATGTCCAATGAAACTCTGAAGTCCTTTCTTATGTGGGGGTAAAGGCAGCTCTAAGATTGCTACCACTCTTTTAGGATCCACTGTCATCCCCTTCTTAGACACTACATACCTGAGAAGATTTCCTTCATGGATAGAGAAAACACATTTCTTGGGGTTTAATGATATACCAAACTCCCGACAACATTCAAAAAAATTTCTCAAATGGTCAATGTGATCAGCTGCCTCCTTGGAATAGACGGTGATATCATCAAGATATACTAAAACAAACTTATACATCAAATTGCTAAAGGCTATGTCCATAGCCTTTTGGAAGGTTGCTCCAGCATTAGACAAACCAAATGGCATTTTCCTATAGGCCATTGTACCCCACTTGGTAGTGAAGGCAGTTTTAAATTGATCTTCTTCCTTTACCAAAATCTGGTTATAACCAGAATAGCCATCTAATAAAGAAAAACGTTCAGAACCTGACACACATTAAAGAATCTGCTCCATAGACAGAAGAGGGTGCTTGTCGTTCAACGAAGATTTGTTCAAATCTCTGAAGTCTACACATAACCTAAGCTCTCTGTCCTTCTTCCTGACAGGAACTAGATTTGCAACCCAGCTAGTATGCTTAATGGGAAAGATAATCCCACTCTCTATAAGTTTGAAGACCTCTTTCTGCATTAGTGGCTCTAGTTTGGGATTGACTGGCCTCTATTTTTGTCTTATGGGCTTGGTCGTTGGCTCCAATTCTATTGTATGTTGTGCAAGACGCGGATCAAATCCCTTCAAATCTTTATATTCCCAAGCAAATATGTCAATGAATTCTTGGAATAATTGCAGAAAAGACTGCTTTTCAATAGCAGTGTTTATTTTTCCTATCCTGAGGCTTCTCTTGGGTGCAACTTCTAAGTCCTCATAATGATCTTTCTAAACCAGTAAATTGGCCTTGTTACTTTTAACCTGATCATCAGAGTTAAAAATACTTTCTAAGGTGACCAGACCCTTAGGCAACTTGTTGTTCTTTAATTGTAGTACCTGGTCTCCATACTGTTGTTTGATTCTCTCCTGGTTTGATATTGCAAATACGTCTTCTTCAAGTAGAAACTATAGAATCTGCTCATCACTCTCAAAGACCTGCCAGTTGACATTGTTATCGGGCACGGAAGGCCTGATAATAACCTTGATATGCTGCTGATCAAACTCCTTCTTTACGTTGTTTGGAATATCAAACTGAGCTCCCACATCTACTAATCTATCAGCATGATGATTCTGATTTCTTGGAATTGAAATAATATTGAAGGCCTCAAAATCCTCAATGAGGTCCCAAACCCTATGCTTATATAATTTAACATTATTTTTAACAGCATTCAGACCTCTAACTTGATTTACTACCAATTCACTGTCCCCATACACCTTCAAACACTTAATTCCACGTTTCCTTTCCCATTTCAGCCCTTCGATGAGACCTTCGTATTCTGTTGTGTTATTAGTGCATGAAAATGCAAACCTAAAGGCTGCATAATATCTTTCAGCTCCTGGGGAAACTAATAATGCACCCCCCACCAACACCATGCCTGCTCCTTGAGCCATCAAAAATTATTTTCCAAACTTCATCTTGCTGATCATAAACATTCCCTAACTCCTTAACCAAGTTATGCATGACTATATCAGCTTCTTGAAACATGTAGTTGCCCATTCCAGCATCTGACACCAAGTCACTCTTTGCACTAGAAGTCTGGCCTACTGCCCATTCATCTAGAAGTATATCAGGAATGTCATCGACAACAATGTGAGGATCAAAGGCAACAGCATGCTCATCTTGCTCAAAAATTATGCAATTGGCATTTATTGCATTGGGAACATAAGGTTCTATATTATCTTTTGCAAGTAGCTCAGACTTAATGGTCACTCTAGTTCCATATCTAGTATGGAATAACATATGAGACTAGTCAGACGAAAGGTATCCCCCTATTTTAGCCGTAAACTCCCTTGACAAACATAACCCATAATATGGAGGCATATCTGCCACATAAATGTCTAGGGAAATTGAAAAATTAGGGCAGGCATGCAAAATTAAGTTAGTATCTTTGATAAGACCTACTATATTAACAGATGAGCCATCTAGCTGAACTACTGCCTTTTCTAAGGGTTCATACCTTAAACCTAACTGATCAGCTACTTGCTTGGGCATCACAGAGCAGGTAGCACCGCTATCTACCATACAATTATGCACTAAATTTTTTCCAATAATTAATGAAACATAGAATGGAGGAGGTCTCACGTTCCTACCTTGAGTTGTGGACTCCCTTTTGCTACTGGGATTAGCAATTTTCTCTTGATCATCATTAGCCATCAGGACTCTTTGGGAATCAACAACAACTTGTTCAGGACTTACATCCTCAACTAATGCCCTTTTGAGTAGATCAGCCTGTCTCAGAATGCTTAAGGAGTCCCACATGGTCATATTCACACTTATCCTCTTCATACTGTCCACAATGTTGTAAGGCACAGCTGAAGTTACCTTTTGAGGTCCTTTGGCAGTAGCCGGTTCTTTAGTCTTATGAGGTTGTTCATTAACTGGTAAAGCGGCAGCTCCTTTTGGTACATTTAGAACAGGTGTGGATGATGCTCCTTCAGTTGCAGGCCCCCCACTTCTATCACTTGAGTGCTCCACCTCCAAAGCTCTTTTTTTAGCTCTTGTATTGGCTGCAATTGGTGAATCAACATTCACACCACATAACTCTTCACTCTGCCAATTTAAAAATGCAGTCTCATTGAAATGCATATTTGGTTGTTGTTTAGGTATATCGACAGGTGCATATAATTGTGGACTAATAGCATTCCAGGCCATAGATGCCCGATTAACTGCCCCATTTGAGCATGAGGATGGGTTATGTGCTTGATTGCATGAATGACACCCCTCACTTTCTGTCACAAAGTTATTCTGGGCTGGAACCATATCCTTCGCTTGACTTGCAGCATTGAGAGGAGCTGGGTTATAAGATTGGACTGGTCTTTGATTGATATTTTGTCTCCGATAACCACCTTGATAGGGTTGCCTATTTTGTTGGTTCTGATATCCCTGATTTTGATAAGACTGATTTGTATTCTGGCCTTGTGGTTGGTTTTGCTATTCAAAATTTGGCCTTGCCCCTTGATACTGTTTCTTCATGCTGGTCAACTCATTTCCTATGGTTTGCAAAATGCTTTCTATCTTGTGCTGACTAGACTTAACCTCTTGTAATTCATTTGATGGTCCTGAAGCTGACACCCCCTGGCTCTCAGCAATGGGTAAGGAAGGAAGAGTGGGTAAAGGGGCTAAAGATGGCATTTGTAGTGGCATATTTGATTGAATTTCAAGGAAATAGGGCATAGGTGGCCTAGGTGCTAACTTGCCTGCTTGAATAAGATTATTCTCTGCCTTAATAGCTATGCTATAATCCTGAGGTAAAGAAATACCCCCCATAGACTGTATCATGATTGAAATATCACTATTTAAACTTTTCAAATAGTATAAAAATGCATAATCAGTAGAAGGCCTTACCATAGCAGGTATTTTGTTTCGAGTTTTTTGAAAACGGGTAGTAAAGTCCGCCATTTGTTCTTGCGGGGCTCTTTTAATGGTTGTTAGTTGCTCTACCAAAGACAGGTGATCATATTTTTCCTCAAAAAATCTAGTAAATTCATCACCAAACTCATCCCATGTCCTTATAGAACCCACTGGCAAGCTTCTAAACCATTCCAACACCTTCTTGAAAGATGCAGCCAGCAACCTGAAAGCTACATTTTCTTGTGTCACATGATGCACATTGCACAATGTTGCCACATCTCTGATATGCTCAAAAGGTGTCACTTGTCCTTCTCCAGTAAACTCTGATAGCCCTTTTAACGCTGCTAACGGAATATCATCATGTTGTGCTAGATTTAGGGGACTACCCTAGTTGAACGGTACGAAAGCAAAGGCCCTTGGGGCTGCCATCGAGTTGGAATGCGTTGGTATGCTTGTTGAAGTAGGACTTGAACTGACTGGTACTGAATTTGAACTTGGCTGGAAGGTATTTGTTGTAGTAGAAAGACTGTTTATCACATGATTGAAACCCCCAAATGATGAGGCAGAAGGTTTTGTTCTAAGAGTCGGAGATGCTGAACGCCCAGCTAGAGAATCTCTTCTTTCTCTTCTTTCGTATGCAAACACTGTCTTGTTACTAACACCAGGTGATGTTGAATGAACTCTAAAAGAAGGAACAATCCTTCTGAGAGTCCTCCCTCTTCTTCTTGGAGGAGATAAATGTAGAAACTCTACAGCTTTTGAACTTCTAGTTTCTATCTTTCTCATATAAATAAGCACATTGATCCTTTCCTCCGTGCAGAGTCACTAGATATGCTTAAAAACAACCTCTAAAAGGCTATTAGCTTACTATCAACACATCAAAATAGTAAAGCTCAAGAATTTTACCTCTAATTGTGTCCCACCAAGCGTGCCAAAACTGTTATCTGCTGAAATTGCACCCTTGTTGAACCTAGTGTCCAACACTCTAGTGTAACATGGGAAGACCTCTAAAGCTGTGGGTCACTTGTAAACAGGCGTCAACCTCTGGAGAAGGCCGGATTCCTTTGTGTTATCACCTAAACTACTAATTCTTTGAAGGGAAAGGGAGAAGGAAAGTTCATAAAAACGAAATTGAACTTATGGTGATACACCGTATTAATGAGAAATCACGAAATGAACACAGGAAGAACATACACTTGAAAGTAAAGACAGTGTTTCACTTACTCGACATAACCCCTTCTAAACTCATATAGTATTCTTAACAGGCTTGCTCTACATGCATATCTTAGGAAGGAAAGATGATTCTCACAACCTTAGGTATGAATACAGATTTTAGAAAAACACAGTTAAGAACTTGTAAAGTTTAAAATATAGAAATGAAGGTAATACAAAAATTTTACAGTAGCTTCCAGGTAAACTCTGTGTTATATTCCAGATTCCAGTTGAGTTACAGAAAACATACATTAATTGAGAAAGGATTGATGAAAAATCACTAACTCCCTTAAATGCATAAATCAAACTATTTACAGAAAGACAAAAATTGCCTTATATACAGACTGTGTGTCGGCCACTGCACTAGGGTTTCCAAAAATAAATGAGTCGGCACCTAGACACGTCGGCATGAATTCAATGGATCATTAAATGCTCACCCCCTACTCACGTCGGTGAAGCTCGTCCTTGGGCATGGCCTCCATTTTTTAACAATCGTCACTTTTATCCTGCAGCCTTCGAGTCCACCATTAAGATTTTGGCAAGGTCATCTTGAATGCTCTGTGACACGGTCATTAATGCGCTCCATGCTCCAGCTGCTATCATGACTCACGGCTTCCTCACCTTTAAGAAGCGATATTAGATCTATCCACTAACTCCAGTGCCATTACTGACTTGATCGGCCTCAATCTCATAGTAGAGCGATGTCGGCATGCTCCGTTGATTCCATTCGTAGAGGGGAGCCGAATAGTCAAACTACCTGCGATATGCCCTAGCGCCTTCTGATTGGTGGAACGCATGCCACGTAAGCTTTTTGGGCGGTCAAAGGTCGTTCAAGAGGATCACATGTCAGTGAGACCTTTTGGCGAGCTGCAGAAGTCATATCAAGCTTATGAAAAACTATCGGCAAGATAGTCGCTAGTCGGTGGAACCTCATGGCGAAGTCTTCTTCTCTTTGGCGAGCCCATTCTGTTATCGGCCAGACTCCTTATCATTGGCAAGACCTCTCATCGATCTTTCCTTTTTCTCCCCGAGCTCATTTGATTCTATCGCCAAGACATTCCCGGGTCAGTGAGACCTCCTTATATCGGCAAGATCTCTTACCGATGTCAAAATTTCTCGACAGGTTCCTTAGTTGTCGACGGGACTTCACCTCGTCGGTGAGACATTATAGAGGGCGGTTAAGGTCACACTGACAAGCCAATCCATTCGGCAAGACACTCGACGGTCGGCAAGACCTCATTGCGATATCCTCATCTCCTGGCAAAGGCACTCTTTGAGACTCTTCAAAACTGGCAGGGCCAGGACCAAGGTGAAACCAGAACCGAGACCAGGGGAGGAAGGTCGGAAGCAAAAGACAGAAGAATCCTGGCGGGATCGGGACCAGGACCAAAACAAGGGAAAAACAAAGAAAAGAGCAGAACCAGGGCCAGAACCAAATCTAGGCCTGAAACTTTCCTTAAGGTTCAGGTTCAGAATCTAACCCGATCCCACCCCCAACAACATACGAGGAGGAAAGGAAGAAGAAAATCATGAGGGGAACCAAGGGGGAGATGTCCCTCAATCCAAATTAGGAAGAAAAGACAAAAGAGCGGAACCGTAACCATAACCAGAACGGAAACAGGAACCTGACCCCCTGGAAAAGCTCCAAGTTCAGGTTTCGACCCGGTTCCAGGCCCGCCAGAGAAAGGAAGAAAAACGAACAAGGCAAAAGAAAGAAAGCAAGGTGGGATCGGAACCGGGTCCAATCCAGGGTAAAACATAGCGGGGGCGGGGGTGGAAACAAACCTGAAACTCAAACTTTCTTTAGTTTCATTTTCGAATTCCATCCCAAACTTGCCTCCGACAAAGACAAGGGGCCCGACAAGGAAAGAAAAGGCAGAACCGGGGTCAGAACCGGATCAAAAAAAGGAACTGGAACTTTTGGAAAAGTTCCAAGTTCAAACCGGTTCTACCCCTGGCAGAATAAGGAAAGACAAGAAGAAAGCAAGAGGAAAAGAAGGAAAGGCAAGGCAGAAACATAAAAAGAAAACCCACCCCCAAACTGAAGATATGCACGCTGGGCTCAACCCTCCTAGGAGCCACATTTATTCCACGTGCCAAATGTTAACATTACTTTCCCGTGCACCTACACAAGCAGCAAACAAGTTAGAAAATAGGTGATCTTGATGCAAGTGTTCCTCCATTTGGTCTTCAAGAACATCTGAAAGCACCGGGTTACCTTGCCTGATTGAGCCCATAGGCAAAAAAATGGGTAACAAGAGAATCATCTAAGAAGGAGAGGCCCTTTTGTAAATATTGCAAGAAGGATGGACATGAAGAACACTATTTTTATAAGAAGGATATTGATGAGTTGAAAAATATTCTCAAAAAGAATCACATTGATTTTTCTTCTACAATGTCTGAATCTTCTTCTCCTTCTACTTCAAAATAGTCTAGAAAGGACAAAGGTCAATCATCAACATCGGGAAATAAAGGTCAAGCTCTTTGTGCTTTTTCAGGTCCAGGATTAGGGAAATGGCTTCTAGATTCAGGAGCATCTCATCATATGGCATCTTCACAGACTATCTTCTCTTCATTTCAGCCTTGTACTATGTCTCCTATCTTGATGGGAAACAATACATACATGAGTGTAACAAGGAAGGGATCTATTAGTTTTGGGGACAATAGTTTCCAAGATGTCTTGTGTGTTCCTCATTTGATGAATAATCTTCTTTCCATATATCAAATTACACATGGTGGAGATGGGAGAACTTTGGAGTTCACACCTGATTCAGTTATCATTCGAGACTTGGAGAATAGAGATATCATTGCTACTAGGGTGATTAATCACTCATCTTTTTTGTATACCTCCGCATATTTTGCTTCTAATAGTGACATTGTACCTTCGATTGTTGATCATATGAATCTTGATTCAGAGGAGACATTTGGCTTTTTGAACTTGGGAGTTCTCACATCAAATCCAGTTCTTGAGTCATGCATTCAATCTCCTCCACCTATTGTTGTGATTGATGATTCTTATGATTCCATAGATTGGGCTTCTTGTGATTCAATGCAGCAGGACATTCATTGTCTTTCAGATTTATCTACTTTGGATGACTTCTTGAGAGGTATTGCAGACTTGTTTATGGAGTTTCATCTTGCAGATTTGGGGACATCATTGATAGCATTCATCTTCTCTTTGATGGAGAAGAACCTTCTTCAATTGTTGTGAGGGATCACTTTGACCCTCTTGTTCATTCTCTACATGATCATTCTTTGCAGATTGGCATGAGTGTGGATACTTTTGGACAACATTTGGAGGAGGCTTCTTTTTCTTTAGAAGGGATATCATTATCTTTGGATAGTGCTCTACATTCATCTCTACTTGATTCTGGATTGTCCTCTTCAGCAGTGTGGCCTAGAATGCCTTTTTGGAGTGTGGAAACTTGTGACATCGACATGGAGACACTTGAGCATCATTCAAAGACATCATCCATCATCCATATTCCTGACATCCTACATACATCCATGGTTTTTTTTCTTCCTAAGGGGAGGAACATTGTTCAGCAAGATTGGATCATCTTCAGCATTCAATGTCGAGCTTCTACCATCATTGTAGGAGACTCAACATTGAGGGGGGGCTACCTTGTCTCTCTTCTACTTCTCTTATGGGGGGGTCTTTTTCCTCACATGGGGTTTTTACCTTCTCATTCTTCATTGAGAGCATTTATTTTTTGTATTTCATCTCTCTTTTGGGGAGGAGTTTTGTCCCACTAGGTTTTCTCCTTTTCTCCATTTGTGAGAGATTTTATTTTCATTTGCATATGTACATGGGTATCTAACATGGCCTAGTAGTCGAGACCCATTCTTGCATCTTTGTGTCATTTGCATAATAATTTGCTTCCTAAGTTGCACTTAAGGGGGTTGGTGCAAATAAAGTCTTGTACCTAGTTAATTCATTACTAGGGGACTTATTTACACATGTTAAGTTTACTTAGGTCCTAGGAAGGAATCTTTCTAGAAGATGTTAGTTGTCATTAGTTGTTATTTTATCCTTTGACAACTACTACATGTGAACCTAGGTAAGTACAATTAGTTGTCTCATGTCATATGATTAAGACACTTGGCATAATCCTATGACATCTTGCATCTCACCTTGGCTATATAACCAAGGGATTTCTACTACATTGTATATCACAATCATCTCATATCATTGACATTGAATACTATTTATTCTTGTCATATTCATCTCTCTTTTGTACTTTCCATTTGGTCTCAAGATCTTGGCAACCATAGGCAGTTCTAACAATTTGTTTGAATACAAGTATAATTTGTCAAGATTTTCTATAAATTTTTAGTGATTTAAAAAAAATCACCAATAAAATTATTTTTTTTTGCAAAAAAAATAAAAAATTCAACAATAGAATTAATATTTTTTCCCAAAATAATGAAAGAGTCACTAGGATTTCATATCTTTTTCCAAGGGGAGTTTCTTAAATTTATCCTTGGTTGAATATATAACAAACTTCTAGAAGTTTTTATAACTCTTCTTGAATTAAGAGAGTGATTTTGGGATGCATTTTTATTAACTTTTATTTCATAGATTTATCATCTAGATGCACAACAAGATGGTGTACAACTACTAATGATGGATCTAATATAATGAAATATTTGCTAGGATTTTATAGCTTTCTCCAAAAGGAGTTTCTTAAAGTTATTTCTAGTTGAAAATTTAACCAACTTTTGGAAGTTTCTATAACTCTTCTTGAATTAAGAGAGTGATTTTGGAATGCATTTTTCATAACTTTTATTTCATAGATTTATCATGTAGATGCATAGCAAGATGATGTACAACTACTAGTGATGGATCTAATATAGGTATGCCAATATAAGACCAAGCAAATATGGGTCTAGAGTTTTGAGTGTTTGAAATAAAGGTTATTTTCAATCTTAAGCTATGGCCATTTGGGTGATATCATCTTCTTCTATAATAAGATTGATTTATACAATTACTTCAACTAATGATGTCAACTTTTAGATTAAATTGTGTATATTTTTCATGTTTGTTAATTCATAGTATAGTTTTAACTATACATATTCTTCTATATATATGTATGCTAATGCATAATTTAGTATAAACTACTTATATACTTCTATCTATATATTTGTATGTATTTTCACATAATTTATTTACATAATATGCCCTCTTGATATATTTTTTATAATATATTTACACATTATATATAGATATTCTCTTTATTATGCATTCATGCTTCTTTTTTTTATATATTTGTACACACAAGTAAGCTAGCTATATATATATAACATATTTCTATTCTATTGCTCTTTTTTATATGTTTATTTAGCTTACTTGTGTGTATAAATATTTGCATACAATTATATTTTATTTGATTGCTTTTATTTGTTTCATTGTTTTATATTTGTTTGTATTTTATATTTTATATTTTTTTATATGTATTTTATATGTTTGTTATTATTTTTAACTTGTTAATTTTGCTATATTTACTATTTGTTGACATATCTTTGCTAATAGATTTATATTACTATATACTAATCTATATGTGATTTTTAGATTGTAGGAATCGGTCAGGTATCCACCCCATTATAAACTGCAGGGCACCTAGTAAAAAAAATTCACGTGATCGAAAATCAAGCTCTACATGTTGAAAAATAGCAGATTATCAAAACAATAAAATTGAAAAATATTAGTGCACTAGATATTGAAGTCCTTGATCCAACAAAAAAAAAATAGTAACATACAAAAAATGTTATGTTGTATACAATCTGCCTATGTCTGAATTGTAATTGGTTTGACTTCGAAACTTGATTAAGGAAAAAACATTCAATAAAACACTATGAAACCAAATGAAAGCGCTAGATATCGTAATTACAAATCTAAATTTGAAAAAATTAGAATTGTATCCTTCATGGAAAAAAAATTATGTTGTATACGATAAGCATCACTCTTTAAAAATGGCGTTTACTAAAAAAAACTAGTTTTTAAAGGAGATGGAAAAAGAAGTGCAATCTAATTCCAAAAACAAATGAAAAAAATATATTTAGAATCTACAAACAAAATGGCACAAATCACTAGTTTGCATCATCGTCAAATTCATCATGGTTTAACCGCTATTGGTGCCCGAAAATGAAGATTTAGTTAGACAAGATTAGTTTAGTGTTCAGTTTGGCCAAAAATTGTAAACCACTATTGTGGGATCAGCCCTACGAAAAGTTATTTATATATTAACAAAATTGATTATTAATTAGCATATTATGGTTACAACTTATCTTTATAGAGCTCTCTTTATATATGTATATTTTTGTGGATTTTGACTTTAATTCTTAATTTTTTAATTCTTCACTCAACTCCTTTCCCTCTATTTATTTATTGCTTTTTTATCTTTAATTCTTGATTTTTTAATTCTCCTCTCAACTCCTCTCCCTCACCTTTTGATGTAGGAGCATCTAGGGTGTAAGAGCAATCTTACATCACCCCAAAAAAAAATTGTTTCTTTTCAATAAGGAATAAATTTGGCATTTATGCATAATTGAACATGAAATCTTACACAGACCTCAAATGGTAAATTGGAGTTAATGGCGAAGAAATCACTTCAATACCATTTCTCATTTGAGCAATATTAAACTTTTAATTTGCGAAAATCCTAGTAAAAATCTTTGAAGTCAATTTTGAGGCAATTAGAGGCTCTGGATGGGCCTGAAAATTGGTGGAAAACAAAAGTATTGGGCCTTCCGGCCCTACTTTCTAGCGGAAGATTTCTCGAGAGCTTTATGAAAAGGTATTACAATAGAAAATCTGACGATCAGATTGAAAGTTATGATACCAAAATTAAAAAAAATTCAAAATATCTTCTTGAGGAAGTTACACTTCCCAGAAGATTCTAGGGCAGTTACACTTTCTAGAAGATTCTAGAGCGATTACACCTTCCAAATAAAGGATGTGAAGGGGAACTACAGAGAGGAGGTCAGAGCAAAGTAGATGGTGGCTTTGATTTGCAAATTTGCAGATTTATGTAATTAGAAAGCCCATGTGATGGCAAATATAATGTTGTAATTTCATTTTCATTTCAATGATAATAGAAAATATTTGCTTTCCTTCTTGCATTATGTTTGTGCCATTATCTATTGTTTTGATTGTAAGGGCTCCGGAGTACCTTCATCACCTTTTCTTAAGCTTGATCTAGCTTTGTGTTTAATTCTTGACTTTTTAATTTTATACTCAATTCCTCTCTCCCTTACCCTTTATTTAAAAAGCTTGATCTCCATTCTCATTTTATTTCTTCCTCTTCCCAATGAAATTATACACAACTATTTCAACTAATGACCATCATGTAAATGTTGATCATTTTCCATTAGTGCACCAACTATTTCAACTAATGATGCTAGCCCTTTCCTGTCCAATAGGGATTTCCACCAATGGACACATTCTATCATTTTCTTGAATTTATTTTTTTGTTTTAATTTTTTGATGTAGTTGGACTAAGGAGCTTTATGTTTTTTGAAAGCATGCACATATGTTAAATTGATCTCAATTCTTATTATCACTTGATGAAATCTTTAAGTCCCATGAATTTACAAGAGCTTCCCTACTTTTCATATGTTTTTTTTTTTGTCCTAATTGGGGTAGAGCAAGCTTTTGCATTTAACTATGTATGTTTTTTTTATCAATATTTCAGATCACACTCAATGATTTCATCATAAAAAAGAGGAACTCATACCAACTAAGGTTGGGGTAGTTACAATCCAAATGAATGATGGTGTGGTGAATGGTGGAATGATAATAGTATCATCAAAAAATTAGTTGTGTTTTGATATTGCAATAAGCATTCCTAACAACATTAAATATATCATTGACACTATATATTTGTTAATTTGAGGGCACATATTCTACAATCCATTACATATTGCATGTTATGTACATGTTTCTAAAATTTCTTATCCATGAAGACCAAAGACTTTTCTTTTGTGGTCCATTTTTTGTATATTCTCATCAAAAATGTGTTTGATATTGCAAAAAGCATTCTTATCAACCTTAAGTGTATCATTGCCATCCAAAGGCACCTATTGAAGAGTATTTCACATGTTCTATAATTCTCTGCCCATAAAGACCAAGGAATTTTTTTTCATATTTTATTTACGGTAGGACTTTGCCCATCTTGGATCTCATATTCATTCAAAGTGTCGTTGTGAAGGAAATGGAAAACACCTCACAAAAGCAAGCATTCTCACGTGGCAGAAACGGCCTACAGTGGACCACATTCATCCAAATGCCATTAAGATTTAAGGTTTCAGTTTGCAAGTATTATAAGTATTGCTTCTGGATTTGATTGCGTTGAAGTTTTTTCCATCAACATTTCAGATCACAATCAAATCCAGAAGCAATACTTACAAACAATATAGATTGTGAAAACTCGATAATCATTGAAAGCTATTATTCTTAAGAATGAAAAAGATAATTAATATCCTTAAATTGCAATACGCCCATAATTTGCAATAATAATAAAAAAATCGGTCTTTCCATGTTTGCAAACTTGGCCAAAACTTTCAAACCCTATTCTATTTTATTGCTCTCATAAAAAAATTCAATAATACAAAGTTTCAACTAGGTATAACAATAACATTGCTGAGCCAACAGCAGCGGAACAGCCACAGCAGCAGGCATAACAGTCTCAGCTGCAGGACAAAAAAATCATGATAGCAGCAACGTTGCTGTTTCCTTTTAAGGTCTACATATAAAAGAGCATGACTATGCCCAAGAATACTATGAACTGTGTCCAAGTCTTAAAAGACGCCCTTCACATTATCATTCTTTTTAAGAACTACTGCAGGGCAGCCCTTAAAAACCTTTAACAATTACCATCGGTAATCATAATTGATCTTCTGTAGGATGAAATTAATCTGTGAAAATTCCTACAAACATTTTCATCTTTCAACTATACACAGACACAGCCTGATCACCAGCTGCAGGGTGTCGTTGGACTAACAATTGCCAACAAACTGGCGGCGTTTATGAACGCCTGGAAATGCACTATTGCGGCAGACATCAATGGATATTGACAGTCAATGCCTTAAGAGCCGCTACACTAAATATTGTTAGAAGAAAAAAAAAATATGGACAAAAAAGTAACAAGATATACAAATTGGGTGCGCACCTGAGACCTGGAGGATGCATTAAATCTTCCATTTTCTTCAACGAATGTGAGTAAGATACTTTTTAAAAGCTCCCCCTGCAATATCTGTACTGGTTCTACTACTCTTTGGAGTGTCTGGAGCTCCGAATACTTGCCAGAATCTGAGCGTCTCATCTCCTGCTGCAGAAGCCACTGTGTACCCATCTGGACTCTGAGAAAAGCAAACAAAGGTACAAACCAAAAACAAAAACAAAAGCTTGTTATTGTTAGAAGCTGATCCAATAAATAAACAAACAAAAAAAGGTACAGTGAGAAAATTTGTGGACAAAACTGTGTACAGAATGATGAAAACTAACGTACACAGGTTTTTCCCAAAACCTTTTTCAATCTGGTCGACATTTGATCTAATAAATTAACAAACGAAGGTTAAGAAAGCTTATCCAGAGGTTTTTTCATGCTTCGTCTAATAGACTGTGAAAATCTCAGATTCTTAAAAACAGGGCAAATAAATGTGTAACTGTAGTTACCTGTGCTAGATATAGTACTCTAGAAGTATGGGCAGTAAGGTCAGCCAGTTTGACCATTGAAGGATACTTCCACAATGTCAGCTGATTCTGGCTATAGCCATGAGAACTCAGCAGCTCTCTCTGGTGCTTACTCCACAAGAGGGCACACACCTGAGAGCCAGTATCCACAGAATTAAGGCAGGAACCTGTGTGCGTATTCCACATTTTAATACACCTATCTGCAGTTCCTCCGCCGGATGCCAACAGATTGCTCTGGAATGGGCACCAGGCTAGTGCCTTAACTGCAGCACGGTGGGCATCCAAACGGTGAGTAGCCAAGCTCCTCCTCTGGTCCCAAATATGCAGCAGATTGTCATTTCCTCCACTGGCGAGTTGCTGCCCAGACTCAGACCACTTCAACCCACAGACCTCCAGTTCATGCCCTCTGTATGTATCAACAATGTGCTCCCGGATCCGGACATCGTGGTTCAAAATCTTGGCATCCAGTCCGCCTGATGTGAGAATGGAATGTTGGCCTTGGTTCCATGCCAGGGATCCCACTCTTTCACTGTGCCCTTTCAATGTCCTCAGCTGCCGATTGCTCTCTGTATCCCATATCTGCACATTGCAGTTATTTAGCCCCACTGCAATGTGTCTTCCATCACAGGCCCAGTTAACGCTGGTTACAGGGCCCTCCTCCTCAGTCAGGCTCATCAGCTCTGAAATAAGGCCTGTGGAGGCATCCCACAGGTACACTGTGTCCCCAAGCGCTATGGCTAATACGTTTTTGTCACCCCAATCCATGAGATTCAAATAATAATCATCCACAATCTCTGGAGCATCCAGAGTCTTCTCCGGACACTGTAAACGTAATAACAACATAAATCAAACCATTGTTCATAACAGAGAGGCTACAAATTAAACCATTGTTTTGAGACTTCACTTTCTTACACGTAACAGTGTCCAGACATGGACTGGCTAGTAAAGGAGTGTTTAGCAAATATAAAACACTCACACTATATTTGCCTAATGAATTGGCCTTCAACAAGCAAATCTATGACCATTGTACACCTCAAAACTGTGGAATAATAAGCGTTGCACAATTCCTCTGACACAAGTATAAAAAATCAGGCATGTCTCGGCAACTGATAAAACCATATGGTTTGAACACATACTCGAATACTGGTTTGAACATATACTCGAATACTATTTTTAGGTATTTGAGTCTCAATCCCACTCTGTAAATGTAATAACAACATAAATCAATCCATTGTACATAACAGAGAGGATGAAAATTAAACCATTATATTGAGACTTCACTTTCTTGCACATAACAGAGTCCAGACACGAACTGGCTAGCAAAGAAGGGTTTACCAAATAATAAAACCTTCACACTATATTTGCCTAACGAATTGGCCTTCAACAAGAAAATCTAATACCATTGTACACCTCAAAACTGTGGAATCAGCGTTCCACATTACCTCTGAGATAAGTATAAAAATTCAGGCATGACTGGGCAACTAATAAAACCATATGGTTTGAACATATACTTGTAAACTACTTTTAGGTATGGAGTCTCAAGCGTGGGAATGGTTTGGCTTAAGCAAATCTAAGGCTTGGTTTTCAACTTTTTAGCATTGCAAACCTCAAAACCATGAAATCAGTCGATTTTGAAATGTACTCTGCAAATAATAAAGCTAGAATGAGAATAACCCTTAACACTAATTTTGGGCATTGAGACTCAGAGAATGGTTTTGCTTAAGCAAATCCAAATCTTGGATTTTACAATTGCAAAACTCAAAAATTTGGAATCGACCTGGGACATTTCAAACTTGTCCATAGCAAAAGAACTCTGTAAATACTAAGCATGACTCTGCAAATAATAAAACTGGAATAGAAACTCCTACTCTAGTTATGGGTACTAAGATTCGAATCCACTGAGAGAAGGGAAATCAACCTCAGAGTGTGGAAATCGTTTTACCATAGAAACGTCAAGAGTGTGGAAATCAACCTCAGAGAAAGCAAAAATATCAGTAAAAACTGGGCAGGACTCTGCAATTAATAAATCTCACCGTACTGTGGAAATCACCATTACAGTCCAACTTCAACAGGAAAATCAAGCATTACTAAAAGCAGCACCCTAAAACATAATTTTCTTTAAAGGAAAGTAAATATAACCATGACTGTAAATGTGTCTAATATGTTACGGTCCGATCTCTCACCTGCGGAATGTATCGATGTGTTCTTGACGACTTGGGCTGAAAAGGAGGAGGAGGAGCAGACGAGTAAAGAGTACTGTTGTGCATGGCTTCTTGTGCTGGAGGGGGCTTGCTTTGAAAGGCAAGAATCCTCGATTTGGGAAACATTGTTGCAGAGAGATGTTTCCTGTAAGCTTCTCTAGAGGCACAAGGACTGTCAAGGCAATTACTATTTTCTTTTTCCTCATCATTTAGGGATACCCGAGCTACATCCAAATCTATGGAAGCTCTATCCGGAATAAATCTATCGCTCTGCAATCACCACAACCATTAGTCCTCCTTCTGCACCCGAAATCATTGACATTCCTAATAATAAACATATATACTTACGCTATTGTGCCTGAACAGGTGGCTTCCCATATTAGAATTTTCTTGCATTGGATGTCTCTGCCTTTCCTCAGTCCTCCTAAAGGACTTCTTTGGGGAATCCGCAGCCATTCTATCCTGCAAAACAAAACAGAGTAACAACGAAAACAGAAAAAAAGGGCAAAAAAAAAAACACCCACAGAGTAATGATATACAACTAAGAAATCAAGCAGATATTCTGCCAGAGAAGATGTTTCACAGCCCAGCACTTTTTTAGTTTCACAACAAATAACTCGCTGAACTCACGAGTCATTCACTGATGAGTCTTGATGATGCCAAATGTGACATATATACACGCTTTCACTGGCAAACGGTCAAATTATTTTTTATTTTCTTTTAAATATGGAGATGCATACGTTTGGGCCCAACGGTCATCTTTGATTTTTAAAAATTGATATGTTAGACTTTTTCTTTTTATATATTTTTTCTCGTGGGCTGTTTTATTAAATAAGAATATTTTACTTAAACCTATTACTTGTAAGGAATCGAATTTTAACAATTGTATATGGTTTATTATCGCAGTGATTAAGAAGTTAATTTTGTTAATTGTAGAAGGTTTATTATTGTAGTTATTGAGAAGTTTTTGTAAGTAGGTCATTTCAATTGCAATTTTGTAATTTTATTAGCTTTCATTTGTATTTACAGATTTAAAATATATGGAGATATTATTGTCAATAGCATTGGCGTTTATTTTCTTATTAACCCCTAATCTTAAGGCTCTTGTCAGGATAAAACAATCCCGTTAATCTTGTAAGGAAGACACATTTGCTTAGATTTGGGATTGGAAAAGGTTATGAGCAAGAGGGGAAGGGGGGGTATTCAAGGTGGTGAGTAGGGTGGTGTTCCAAAAGATCATTTTAAGATACAACAATTTGAAGACTAGTGTGAACTCTCTCACAAAGATGATTATGTGGTTTGTCTTGGCAACAATTCTTCACAAAGGGTTTTGATACATATGAATCTAATATCTCTTCTATTTGGTGAGTGAGTTTGATGATGCAACAAAGGATATAAATGATTGTGGATCCTTGTAGATGTAGTCATTGCAATAAGTTACAACATCATGCACTTAATAAAACAACTTCATGCAATAGTCCTCTAGTGATTAAAATAATTATAGGTTCATAATATTTAAGGCCAAAATTTACAATGATTGTGCATAATGGTAAGACAAGTGAAACTAAAATGAATAAAAACATTTTAAAATGATTTTCTAACTTTGGACTAATGCCTAATCTTTCAACATAGAATCAAGGCTAAATGCAACTCAAATGACCCTATAAACCCTAACTTCTAAATGAGTTTGATGCACTTGGCTCTATCTTGTAGAACTCAAATCCTCAAATACCATTTATTCTCAATAATACATTCTCTACTTAATAATCTACAAACTATTTTAGGGTTCCACATACCATATTGAAAGGCTTTCATTTAACACATGTATGCACAAGACACATCTTTCATTACACCTCTTGAAATCAATACAATAATGTGTACATGGAGCTTTCTTGAATCCACTAGAACTCTACAAAATAAATGGAGACAAAATATAAAATCAAGAGTAAAGTGATGTCTTACATTGTTTTCCTACAAAATATGTTTATATTACCAATTATAGATTATATACTAACTCAAGAAATATGAGTTTCATTCATATTCACTAGTTGTAAAATAATATTTTTCTCAACCTAAATGAGCTCTTCCCATACAAATGTTAAAAACCTAACCCTTTGATAAAATCCAAAACTTCCTCATATGCATCTCATATGAACAATAAAAGGGAAGTGGGTTAATTTATAACAATTTACCAACAATCTCTTATTTTTCATCTATGATAGACACCCATGTTATTGGGACATCGCTTGGTGCTTTAAGTGTGCCAAAATTTGTGGCCTAGTATAGCTAAACATGTTTGTAATGTTAGGAAAAAGGTGTCTCAACCTTGCAACTAGAAAAGGTTACTATTTATAGTAAGTTTACATTTGAGCACATATAGATTCAAAATTATCTCCAAAACTGCATAACTACCAAATTACATTACTCCTTTGACATCGGTGAGTACCTATGACATCAAGAAAAGTACTCCTTTGACATTACTCCTTTGATATTAATGACAACATATATTTAGTAGTATTGTGTTGCAAAGATCGTGCATCTATACACCTTCAAGTAAAAGCAACATCATTCTATTTGAGGTTTGCAATCAAATTGGCAAATTAGGAGTTTAATTTGATTTTATTTATGATTTTGAGTCTTTTATTTTATTATTTTTCTAATTTCAATGCATATAATAACCAACTACAACACCAAAACCTTCACCAGACAAAAAATCCTCAAGGAGTCATAAATGACCAAAAATAGGTATTGCCATATCTAACATTTATAACCCAATAATTACAAACAACTACAAAAATAGAAGAAAAGTGACAGGTTGTGGGGACCCATCATATAATTAAAAATTATATCATTATGCATTTATTTACTATTGCATTGTTTATCTCCATGGTGTTATTTATTAGATGGTGTGTAAAAATCTTGTGCAATCCTTGAGTGGATTATTGTAATGTCTTGCTTAAGACCCTAGTTTAATTTTGAGATTGGTCATGCTAGAAATGTATTCATGATCTTCTCTCACTATAGTCTAGAGCTTTGCTTGAGTATCATAAGTATCTATTATGCTCAACAATGGTAAAATGGTTGGGAGGTGGGTAATGTCCCCCATTGGTCCCCTTCTTCAAAATCTCTTAGGAGCTTGAAGAGTTCTTGATTCGATCTTTTACAATCCTATAATTATGCCTAAGTTTTTAAAATATTGTAAGCATGTTATCATAATATTGAATCTTGTATTTGATCTTATTTTATGCCCATCCTTATATTTTTTGGGATGTGATCCCACAATAGTGGTTTACAATTTTTGGCCAAACTGGACACTGAAATTATTATTTTTAACTAAATCTTCACATTTGGGCACCTATAGCGGATAAACCGTGGGGAATTTGAAGATGATTCAAACTAGAGTCTTGTCACATTTTGTCTATAGATTCTAAAAATGTTTTTTTCAAAATTTTTGGAATTAGATTGCACTTCTTTTTCCATCTCCCACAAAAACTAGTTTTTTTTTCAGAAAACAACATTTTTAAAAAGTGGCACACACCGTATAATGTATAACTTTTTTTCCATGAAGAATAAAATTCTAATTCTTTCGAATTTGGACTTGGGTAAGTGCACCAAGATGGTTCCCAAAAAGGGGGCTTAAGTGGCCATTTTTTTTTTGAAATCAAGAAATACCTTGGACATGAAATTGAGGATAGTTACACTCAAAATTTTGAGATGGAACAAAAACAAGGATTTTAGTGCTCCGAGTCTACTTTTTAAACTACTAATTTATTTTGAAAATGGTTGAGATTAAGGGGTTCAAAAGAGGGACGTACACAAATTGGTGTTATTTTTGTCAGAAAACATAACATAGCAACTCTTGTACGACCTGAGCACGGTGAACTTTTTTGTAGTATTTTTAAAATCACAATGGTCAAAAGTTAGCTAATAGTATCTAGTTGATGCACGATTTTTTTGATAATTTTTTAATGAATATTTGATTTTTTACTAATTTTCTAAGTGGGCACTTCCTAAAAAGCAGAATTTTGGCCGTGCTCCCCCTAAATTTTTTTGAAGGTAATTGATTTTTTTTTTAAATTTTATGTTTAATGTAAAATAGAGTCTAGTTTCTAAAAATGTAATTTATTTGAAATTTTGATGAACAGTTAATTTATAACGAAAAAAAAACCAAACACTGCTTTTTGGCAAAAAAGAGATACAAACAAAAAAAATTATGGATGAAAGGCTTAACATTGTTAAAAAGTCAAAAAAATTACATTGTTGGATAGCTAAGAGAGAACCTAACATTACCCATGTGTTTGTTTTTGTCGATATTGAACCAGATGCAATCTTGATGGTGAGCATGAACTCGATTATGTGAAAAATTTGTAGAATTTGCAAAAACATGTCTCTGGCATTGGGAATGCCCTCCAAGCCTCTGGGTTGGTATTCCAAGGCAACTACCAATGCTAAGGCTCGGGGATTCCCAAAGAAAAATATAACGCGCTCGCGTTATAACACGAGCGCGTTATTTCCTAGTTTTGATCTCGTTATGTTTCATCGATATGCGTCCTTTTGCCTCTTGCATGTCGCTGTAGCATTCTGTTTGTTATGCTGAAACCAAAGAAAATCCTCCTATCCCAATGTGTTTCACTGTGACCTCATGGAGTCGGGGAAACATCATGTAGATAATGCTTCATTATACCGAGAGTCACCTCGAACGCCATCTCCCAGTCGCTGAGACATAAGAAATTTTCTTACCGAAACATGCTTCCTTGCTTCATCTGTTTCACTATAACCTTGAGATATCGGAGAGACATCTCACAAATTAGACTTTGCTTTACCAAAAATCTTCATTCATCATGAGTCATTGTGACAAATTGGTTCTCTCATCGATGTATTCCTTTATCTTATGTGGGTCGCCGTAACATACCGACATCGGGGAGACCTCATACAGAGTGCACTTTGTTTTACCGAAAGACTTTATCCATCTTGTGTGTCACTGAGACAATCCAATTTTCATCCTAACAAAGTCCTCATTGTGTTATCGGCGAGACCGAAGGTCACTCGCTGAGACATTACTTCGAAAGCCTCAACTCTTACCGATATGCATCCTCCCGCCACCGGTCGGTGTGACAATGTATATTCGCTATGACCTCACACCGGAAGCAATATGTTTGGCCGAAGAAACCATCCATGTGTTGTTCGGTAAGACTCTCCTCGAGAACATGCTAACGAAAACCCCATGTCGACAAGACATAACAACCTCGCCGAGATCACATTACGATATCGCCAAGCTCTCGTCGATGAACCTCCACATGCATTAGTCGGGGAGACAATTCAAAATCGATGAGACACTATCTCGACGACCAAACTCCTGCCGATAGGTTCCTCTTCGATCACCGAAACCACATGAAAGTCATGCCGATAGAAACCTACAGGTGAATGTTGATCGCTGTAACAATGAACAAGTCTTGCCGATCACCTGTTGCAAACATATGTTAACACACAGGCAACATGGGTCGGGGAGACCTAGATAGACCTATGCCGATATGGACCACAACATGAAAAATGCATGACTCGATGGATTGTATGGGGTCACACGACCAAAATATGGGTAAAAATATCATAAAATGAGGAAAATGTGCCTAAGGTAGGACTCAAATGGAGACTCAGGGGGATGAAAGATATGTAAAAA
>VDFB02000002.1:206802919-206887369 GCA_007258455.2 Sequoia sempervirens | reverse complement strand
CTAGAACTAGACTCATGGAGTGACCAATTTGAAAATCAATTTGAGCATTTCAATCACTTAGATAAAAAATTATCCAAAGAATAATTAAGATAGTGTTATGCAACCAATAATATAGAAGCAATAAATCTAGCCTATTAATATTTCTAAGGTTCCATTCAAGTATAATTTTGAATTCAAGTTTACAAGAAAAATAAGTCTATAATAATATTCACAAATAATATCTCCATGTTGATAATTTAAGCAATGCCTTCAACACAATCTATTAATGGATATAGAGAGAACTAAAATATGGATATACTTGTAGGTTGGAAATATCCTCAAGATGGAACAAAATTAAATTTTGACTATACATATTGAGGAAATCTTCGGGCTATAGATGTTGACTATTTTCTTCATAATTCTAATAGTTTTAAATTCTAATTAGAGATTTGAGTAAACTTGGTTTAAAGATGAACAAAAATATTAGTAGGAAGATCTCATTGTTAGGTTTTAGTTTTGTTGGAGAGTGAAGAGAGTGCTAGTGTGTGATGTATCTCTCTGTGAAGAATAATACATACTTATCATTTATGTTATGGGGATTTAAATAAAAAATGATTTCTCCACACAAATCTCATGTTAGTGTGTGATGTATCTCTCCATTGAAGATTAATACCTAATTTAATCCTTTTTGTTATGGGGATTTTAAAAAATAAATCTCCACGTAAATCTTGTGTTGATATGATTTGTTGATTTATTTCTCTTGTTGAATTGTGTAATCACATAATTCAATCTTATGATAATATTTGTTTAAGAAATGAATTCCAAACTTTCATACACTTGTAGTAATTATTCTTACAATTCTTTCACCTTATTAATGTACCAAATGTGCTCAATACATGTGACATATAGAGAACATTAGTAATAGAAAGTCTCACAAATGAATGACTTTAAATTGTATGATGGATTAAAAGTTAGTTTCTTATTCTAGTCTAACATTAACCTAATTTTGATTAGGGTATTTATGCTAGTATATAAGAAATGATATAATGAATTAGTAATAGAAGGTAGTGTTTTTACAAAGGTTGAGGCCCCAATTGGGGTATGTGTTCTTATGAAAAACAAGCATTGAAGTGGTCCCATTTTTTTTATAATATCATGCATATATGCATTGCTATTGGGGAAAATATTAGAAAATTTCAAGCAAATGCAATTGGCAGTTGTAGATCCAAATTTGGTTGAAAATTGGGTTTGTTTAAAAGGCTTTAGAAACTTTCAACAAAATACAATTGGGAGTTGTAAATCCAAATTTTAAATAATGGGTATTGTTTTTAAAAGGTTTTAGAAACTTTCAAGCAAATGAAATTCACAACCATGAGCCAAAATGAGAGCTTAAAACAAGGTATATTCATTATAAACAATAAATTTTGTTCTCACAATGTGCCTTCAAGTTTTAAATGAAAATTTTGTTTGGAATTTTATTTTCATTCAATTTGTTTTTATTTCACCAAAAAAAATTGGTCTCATGGAATCCATTGGAGTTTACAAATTCACAAACAAATGAAATTTTAAATCACTATGAAAGAATGCCAACCTGCTAATGGACGTCCAAGTCGATATTTCAAGTTGAAGAAGTTGATATTTCAAGTTGAAATGGTGGTCCCGTTGCAATTTTTCACCGTTCCTTGTCAATCATGTTCGTTGTTCATCGTGCATGAGCTCCAAGTCTAATAGTTCACCATTTTTTCTTTTTGATAGTGATAGGGTTTGATTTATAAATGTGCCCTAATTCAACAAGGTTTGGTCAAACATGGGTTAGACCAAACCCATTTAAAATACTATTTCGCCATTGACTTTTAACTGGTTCAGCCGAACCATATGGTTCAACTGAACCCATAGAGTGGTTCGGTCGAACCATATGGTTCGGCCAAACCATCCTTCCTATTGAAATTTTTAAAATGTTGATTTTCCTTCCTCTTCTCAATTGTAAACCACTATTGTGGTTTGACCCTGGTGTCATTGAATTTGTTCATGATTTCTAAGCATACGAAGCTTTGCTTGTCTCATGGAGCATGAACCAACATTTTCATTTTTGGTTCTTTATTAAAGTTATCAGGAGGTATAACTTTGATATGGTTGAGTGGGAAGCCCATTCCTTAGCACAACTTTCCCCATAGCCACCTATGTGTTTGTAAGTACATACCATTTGAGCGTATATTTCTCACCTTTTGGGCCCTCTAACCCAGTGAAAAACCATGAGTTTCGTCGCCCTAGAGTGAGTACGCATTTTCTTTTTCAGACAAATAGCTTAGATCTGATTTACAACTAACTAGACAAATGATCAAAGCTTGATCTGACTTTTCCTTTTCCTCTTCGTTTTCTCTTTCTCTTTCACACATGTGTTCCTTTGTTCTTATGCTTAGTTTTCCATGGTATCTTCATCCTAGGGGCTTGATCATCCCTCTTGATCATTGTTATCTCATCTTTCTAGCATAAGTTCATTTGGATTTCTCTCAATGTGCATGGCTACTTTGGTGTGAGTTTGAAGCAAGTTCATCCTCTCACTAAAGTGGGGGCTAAATGTGCGATAGAAAAATGGATCTTTGAAATTTTCATGGTCATTTAGGTCTTTCTCCTGTGATGCTTGGCTTATTTTGCTTGGATTTAATGTTGCAATGTAACTTATGCATTCACATTAGGTCCTAAATATTCAAATTACGATGTCTTGTGAAGGTGTTGTGAAGTGTTGTAACACATTTCTACACTTTTCTAAACTCTTCTTAATATAATTCATCTAAAAATTATCTTTTCATCACTTATCAAGTCCTATTTCAAAGTGTTGTAAAGTCTTGTAACAAGCTTTCATGTTTTTCTAGGATTGTCATCACTAATACACCTTTCTTAGGCTTTATTTGGCCCCTTTATTCACTTATAAGCCTTAATTAAGTGTTTTTTTTAATACAAACCCAAAAAATAGCATTAAAAGCAACTTAATTCCTAACACACTTGTAAGCCTAGAGTGGGACCCATTCACCATGGGGTGGCGAATGAGTCCCTGTTGGCACAAAATTCAAAATAAATTCAAAATTCTCTTGGGTTTTTATTCATTAAGACCTTATGTCAGCCCATGATGTTGTATTTTTGGGTAATTAGGGAATAATTTTATATAAGTAAGTGTTTTTCCATCCATTCTAGACCCCATTCATCATATTCACTTAATCATCTCATACATTCATTCAAGCATTCAAGCATTATAGCATCATTCAATCAAGCAATTATCAAGCATCTTGGAGTAGCCATTAACATATCTTCAGGCTTGAAAAACAAGGATTTGGTGAGTTTAGGACACTTGCATGTTTTTTATTCATCATTTCTTTCCTATTTCATTTCATTTCTTTACCAAGGGTTTGATTACCAAAGTGGGATTTGACCAAGGCAAATCCCTATACTTTAACCCTTAACCATTTTTCCCTTCTTTACATGTGTGTTTGCAATCTTGTAGGCATATTTTTCAAAGAAATAGGTGTTAAAAAGTGGTCAAAAATTCATAAAAGCTATTCAAGTCAACTAAACCCTAATTCAAAATTGGAGACAACATTCAGCCCATTTTTTGTAGATTTGGTTTTGTCAACCCAACAAGAAGACAAGTGCAGATCTGGACCCACAGAGTTGACTTCAGAATTTGTAGATTTTTGTGGGAGGACTTATTCACCATTAGTGGCGAATGAGTCCCACTACCAGGCTGGAAATTTTGTTTTGTTCAATTTTCAGTTCCTGACAGCCAGAAACCAATTTCAAAAAAAAGTTTGCCAAAAGCAGGAATGATTTGCCATCACTGGCGAATGAGTCCCACTAGTCATCAATAGTGATTTTTGTAGCATTCCAAAACCTTCCAGCATTAGCATTTCATCTCCAGGTGCACTTTGCTTAGTTTCATTAATTTTTGAGTTCATTTGTGCATGTTTCTAGTTCATTTCCACATATCACATTGTGTTTTCAAACACTTCATATTTCTTAGGTTTTGCAAAATAATCAATCAATTTTATCATTTTTTGTATCTAGATCATTGCATTCAGGCATATTTCCACCATACATAAATTTAGTTTGAGTGAATCACGTAGATTTTTGGTGTGGGATCTATCTCTTTCCTTTAGGTGAAAGACACTAATTGAGCAAAAGAGACATAGCATTTCACACCTCATAAAATCTATGGTACATAAATATTGCAATGTATTCATTCAGCAATTCTTATCACAATATCATATTGCTTCTAAGTATTTTTTCCTTAAGGTTTTTTTTAACTTTTATTACAAATAAGCTCTCAAATTATGCATCATATGTTCTCTTTATAACATAATTTTTACTCTCTCCATATATTCTAATATAAATCTAAATTGAACTTCATATTCTCTTCTATTAGGACTATTGTGAGTTTTTTCTTATTCACTTATTTCTCTTTACTTCCTTATCTACATTTCACATTCCTTATGCCTTTTATTTCATTATATTTCTACATGAAGAGATGTATCTCTTTTAAAAGAGATAACCCTTAAAAGAGAGACCACTTTTATTAACTATCTCTTATAGTAATTAGTTCCCTCTAAACTTCCTTTATCATCCACAAATATAATTTTTTTCCTATTCTATATTTATCACTCCCTTTGTTTACTTTAATCTTCATAACCTTAATAGTTGTATTTTCATTAATAGAATCGAGCGTTGTCTTTCTACTTATTAACTCTCCTTAATAGTTAAAAATGATTACATTGCATTTGATTAAGGATTTTTTCCCTTTTAAATATGTCTTGTCAAAATAAATTTTGGTGTCTCTAAAATATGCTTTCACATTAACTTGGGCTTCAACATGGATCAGCGAAAATTAGAGTGGTATGAAAATTAGTTAATAAACTAATTTCATTTATTCTTATTTGTAGCCATTAAAGTAACTAAATGTATTTTCTTGGGTGATTTAATTAATCGAATATGGAATTGACCAACATAGTAATTAATATTACTTTTAATTTATCATTCTTTAAACTTTATTAATCACTCATAATAATCTTTGACTTGGATGATATTTATATATGTAAACACTTATGGTAGTAAGGAAAAGTTGACCACCTTTGTCCACAATTATTTTATTTTAAAAGGTGCAATGCACCCATATTATTAGGGGTAAATGCTTTTGACCAGAGCTATGAACCGATTACAAGAAACCACAAGATACTACCAAACCTACGAGCACATTGGCCCAACGAAGGCACAAAGGCTACAAGCACTTTGGCCCAGTGAGGGTTTGAACCTTGGTGGTCGTCACTACAACCAAGCGACTTGACCACTGAACCATGCCCTTAATGGACACCTTTGGAATTATTAATTTAACTTTGTCTTTGCTATTTTTGCATCCTTGATTCTTTTAGGCATTTGTGTATGACTCATATATTTGTCAATAATGGCATCTTCAACAAGATTTGTATCTTCCAACCTTACAATAACTTTTCCTTTACTCTTAGCCAAATCATTATGACAATAATAATTTGACACCAATGAAAATGATCACTTTCATTCATTTTTATGTCCACCAATGACAATAATTTTGTTCATTTGTGTTGACACCAATGACAATATTCTAATAGTTCAATGAATTGTCCACAAGAATTGTGAGGTAATTTGAGAGGGAAAGATTCACATGGGTGGCCCAAGAGTTGCTCATGGTCTGATACCACACACAACACCTCCTCCACTTCAATGTAATATATTTTCAAGATGGACCCCAACATTTCTACATCAATTACACTATCAATTGGGGTCTCCAAATTTTTAATCAACAAGAAAAATCACCTATTCAAAGTGATAGTCATTATGATTTCCTCCAACTGAAACACTAGCACCTACAAAGAACCACACAAAACTAATAAATATAGTGAAATATTACCTAAGCTATAATTTAGTGGCATTTACTTGTGTGAGGATAATTCCTTCTTTTTGGAGGCATCATTAACACATGAGAGAGCCATTGTAAATGTTATTTGGATTGACATCTAGCTTCAAGTATAATACTTTGAAGCATTGAAAAGATATGAAATCTAGATTGGGAATGTTTAACTGTAGTGAAGGAGGATGTAGTGGATTATGAGAATTAAATGGTCAATTATACCTCATGTCGTTTTTAATATCGACTCTCGATATATTTTTCTCACTTTCCATCAAAAGAGAATACTATTATTATTTTTTAAAGATCTTCCACCAAAATATTAATTTAAGAATATCAAGTTAGCAAAGTATATATCAAAGACATCAATACTCAATTTTTCAACATTTAATTCACTATAGGCCAATAAAGTTGTTCAACTACTGATACATTGAATAGTTCCCAAAGATTTTGACACTTTTCTCTACTTCAAAGACTTTGTGTACAAATTTGGTTGTGTCAAAATTTTGGGTTAGAATAAAACTTATACCATTGATCTGCAATCATCTAACGATGTCTATTCAAACCTATTTAAAGTTATAAGTTCACCAAGTAACTTAAGCATTATCATTGAATTTAGCATTTGATATTTTTGTCACCCATATTAAGATTTTTCAAAAACTTACTATCACGCCTAATAAACTTTTTTTCACATTACCAGTGGTGTTGGCACGACACACCCTTTGATACCATGGGGATGGTGGGGAGACTGACCTCTTGCTTGCAACAAGATTCTTTAGCCAATCAATTTAGGCCCACCACTTTGATCTACCTCTATTTTTTCATCTCTTTTATTTTATCAATATTTGCATTTATATACCAGTATTGCATATTCATATACATCTTTATGATTTAATTTGTCCTTATATAATATTCTATGATGTTTTTGTCTTTTGTAGTATGTTAATATGTTTATCAACATATAAACTCTTTTCTTTACTTTTGTTCTCTTATTTTTCTATCTTCTTATTTGAATGTTTGATTTGCTTATTATTTATAAGTTTATGATTATATGCTTATAGTTATATAATCATATATTTATACATTTAACTAATAAGAGATTATCATAGTTATAAAGTTATACCATATAGTTATAAAGTTTATATTTATAGCTATAGAATTTTATTTTTTTCTTACCTTTGTTTTTATTTAACTCTTTTTATGCTATAGTGCGTAATTGTTTGTTTATCAACTTATTATCAATTTAAATTTTATTTGTGTTTAACATGTTTGGCTTTGTTTAGCTATACGAGTATTACATATTCATATACATCTTTATGGTTTAATCTGTCCTTATATAATATTCTATGATGTTTTTGTCTTTAGTAGTATGTTAATATGTTTATCAACATATAAACTCTTTTCTTTACTATTAAGTTATACCATATAGTTATAAAGTTTTATATTTATAGCTATAGAATTATATGTTTTTTTCTTACCTTTGTTTATATTTAACCCTTTTTATGCTATAGTGCATAATTGTTTGTTTATCAACTTATTATCAATTATGATTTTATTTGTGTTTAACATGTTTAGCTTTGTTTAGCTATACCAGTATTACATATTCATGTACATCTTTATGGTTTAATTTGTCCTTATATAATATTCTATGATGTTTTTGTCTTTTGTAGTATGTTAATATGTTTATCAACATATAAACTCTTTTCTTTACTTTTGTTCTCTTGTTTTTCTATGTTCTTGTTTGTATGTTTGTTTTGCTTATTATTTATACATTTATGATTATATGCTTACAATTATATAATCATATATTTATACATTTGAGTAATAAGAGATTATCATAGTTATAAGGTTATACCATATAGTTATAAAATTTTATATTTATAGTTATAGAATTATATGCTTTTTCCTTGCCTCCATTTATATTTAACCCTTTTATGCTATAGTGCATAATTGTTTGTTTATCAACTTACTAACAATTTTTCTTTAAGTTGTGTTTAACATGTTTGGCTTTATTTAGCTATACCAATATTACATATTCATATACATCCTTATGGTTTAATTTATCCTTATATAATATTCTATGATGTTTTTTATCTTTTGTAGTAGGTTAATATGTTTATCAACATATAAACTCTTTTCTTTATTTTTGTTCTCTTATTTTTCTATTTTTTTGTTTGTATGTTTTATTTGCTTATTATTTATACGCTTGTGATTATATACTTATTGTTATATAATCATATATTTATACATTTAACTAATAAGAGATTGTCATAGTTATAAGGTTATACCATATAGTTATAAAATTTTATATTTATAGCTATAAAATTATGTGTTTTTTCTTGCCTTTGTTTATATTTAACACTTTTTATGCTATAGTGCATAATTGTTTGTTTTATCAAATTACTATCAATTTTGCTTAAATTATTTACTTTTTAGATGTTTGACTTTTTTTCTTCTACATGTTTAGTCTTATAATCATATTTATAAACATTAATATATAAATATATGCAAATTTTATAATCATATAAATGTATGCAAATCCTATAACCTTATGTTTTTTATATAGTTATCCTTATGTTTATGTTGTTAAAATTGATTATTTTTTCATGTTTTTATTTATTTCTAATTCTTTTCTTGCTATATATTGTAATATAATTTTAATCTTTGGATCTTGATAATGCTTATATGCTAGATATAATATTATAATATGGTAATGCCATTTATAGCTTGTTAATATGGTTGCTAACATATCATCGTGTATCTTTATGCATGTTTGCTTATGTGCTTATGTAATAGTTTGATTTGTTTGTTTTGCTTACTATTCATATTATGGTCATAAATATTTTTGTATAATTCTATTGTTATATTTACAAGCATATAACTATTGTTATATTGTTAGAATTATAAGAAAATGTCTATTATAGATATAACCAATTGCATAGTTTTAAGATTATTTGTTTCTCTATGCACTCTTTTATTATTTATACTTAGTAGTACAATATATATTATTGATATATCTCTTATATTCTTTATATGTAGTAGGCTAAGAGTGATCCCACAATACTTGTTTACAATTTCCGAGAGATCCTAATTTTTACTGAAATCACATATTTGGAGAAAATATAATGATTTAAGCCTTGAAAAGTTTCATTTAAAGGATTCTAATTGAAGAGGGTTTGATCAAACCACCTTAGATCAAACTCCCTTGGATAGAACCCTGCTATTTTTAAATCATACCTATAATGGAGTCCCATTTACACCTATCAAAATGTTGATAAAAAACCACCTTTGATTTACCTTTTGGGGGATCAAATGAATTTATTTAAAATTTATTTTTTGTAAGTATGTAGTCCTTATTATAAGTTTCCCAAAAAGTATAATTTTAAATAAATTTAATTTTATTATTATATTTATTTTTTATTTCTTGTGAATGTAGGTTTTTCACCGAAAATCAAGCTCTACATGTGGAAAAGTAGTAGATTATCAAAAGAAAAATGAAAAATATCAGTGTGCTAGATATTAAGTCCTTGATCCAACAAAAAAAAATTGTTACATACAAAAAATGTTATGTTGCATATAGTCTACTTATGTCTGAATTATAATTGGTTTGACTTCAAAACTTGATTAAGGAAAAAACATTCAATAAAACACTATGAAACCAAATGAAAGCGTAAATATCGTAGTTACAAATCTAAATTTGAAAAAATTAGAATTTTATCCTTCATGATAAAAAAGTTATGTTGTATACGGTGAGCATCACTCATTAAAAATGGTATTTATTAAAAAAACTAGTTTTCAAAGGAGATGGAAAACGAAGTGCAATCTAATTCCAAATATTTTGGAAAATAAAAATATTTAGAATCTAATAACAAAATGTCACAAATCACTAGTTTGCATCATTTTCAAATTCCTCACGGTTTAGCTGCTATAGGTGCGCGAAAGTGGAGATTTAGTTAGAAAAAATTTGTTTAGTGTTCAATTTGGCCAAAAATTGTAAACTAGTATTGTGGGATCACCCCTAAGAAAAATTATTTATATATTAACAAAATTGATTATTAATTAGCATATTATGGTTACAACTTATCTTTATAGAGCTCTCTTTATATATGTATATTTTATGTGGATTTTGTCTTTAATTATTGATTTTTTAATTCTTCACTCAACTCCTCTCCCTCTATTTATTTATTGTTTTTGTCTTTAATTCTTGATTTTTTAATTCTTCTCTCAACTCCTCTCCCTCGCCTTTGACGTAAGAGCATCCAAGGTGTAGGAGCAATCTTGTATCACCCAAAAACAAATGTTGTTTCTTTTCAATAAGAGTTAAATTTGGCAAGTTACTATTTTAGTAAGTTTGCATTTATGCACAGTTGGACACAAAATCTTATGCAGACCTCTGGAATGGCAAAGAAATCACTTCAATAACATTTATTATTTGAGCGATATTAAAATTTTAATTTGCGAAAATCCTAGTAAAAATCTTTAGAGTCAATTTTGAGACGATTAGATGCTCTGGATGGGCCTGCAAATTGGTGGAAAACGAAAGTACTTCTCCTTAGGCCCTACTTTTTGGCAGAAGATTTCTTGAGAGCTTTCCAAAAAGGTATTATAATAGCAAATCTGATGGTCGGATCGAAAGTTATGACCCCACAAAGTTGTAATACCAAAATTAATAAAATTTCTAAATATCTTCTTAAGGAAGTTACACTTTCCAGAAGATTCTAGGGCAGTTACACTTTCCAGAAGATTCTAGAGCGGTTACACTTTCCAAATAAAGGATGTAGAGGGGAACTGCAGAGAGGAGGCTAGAGCAAAGTAGAAGGTGGCTATAATACACATATTTTCCCATGCTTAGTTAATCCTTGAAACAAAAATGTGCGACGGCAGCCCTGGAATGCGCCAGGACTGCGATGCTAATTCGGTGGGGACTTGCGATGGTGGTAGGGCTCGGTGCTCATGTAGGAAGCCTCACGGTGGGGAGAAGTGCAAAGGCAACCATGGTTTCAGTGCCGGTGGAAACAAGGAGGGGCACAAACGTTATGCCCTTCGTTCTTCTTCTGATCTGGATACCCTTGTTCCGCCTGCTCCCGCCCAGGCTAAGGCTACGATGGACAAGTCGCCTTAGCCTCCTGCTCTGGACACGGCAGCCCTTGCCGCTTGCAAGAACCGTTTGAATCCCTTTCATGTTTGCTCCAATTTCTGCCTGGAGCAGATTCTGCGTGCGCCCCCTAGCTCGCCTGGTCCTGTGCCGCCATCCTCCCCCATTGTGGATTTTGAAGCTCGCTCCAGGGACTCTATGATTTCGATTGGAGACTCGGAAGTGGTTATTTCTGACAAACCTGTGGATTTTAGCCTTCCTAACAGTTGCATTGAAGAGGTTGCCGATGATATTGGTCGTCACTCCCTGGTTATGCGGTGCCTGCGAAGGTGTCCCTCAATTGACTCTGTTGTCGGCTGGATTAATTCTTCTTGGTGCAACTTAGCTACCCCAAAGATCGAATCTCTGGACTTTGGTTTCTTTTTAATCACCTTTGGCTCTTCTGATGATTGTAGGTTTGTTTTGTCAAATGGTTCGTGGTTCTTTGGGCACGCTGGTCTCTTCATTGAGCCTTGGTCCCCCTTTTTTGACCCTGCCACGACAAAGATCTATGAGGTTCCAGTCTGGATCAGACTCTATGATTTTCCCTTGGTTATGCGAAAGTTGAACCTCTTAAGAAATTTGATTAGCCAAGTGGGCACCTTCATCAAACTTGATACTGAAGATGTGGCTCCTGATCGCAGATTTTACAGGGTTTGTGCTTTGGTGGACATCTCTAAACCCCTTACACATTCTATTAGGATCCATTCTTCTCATGGCATTTGGACTCAGTTTTTAAACTTTGAAGGCCTCCCTTTTCGTTGCTTTCGCTGTAATAAGTTGGGCGATAAGATTGAGGCCTGCTCTTTCCTTCGTCAGGATGGTTCCAGATCTGCTAGGCTTAAGAAGTGGGTTAAGAAGGCTGGGTCTTCGGATGTAGATTTCGTTTGGCGCAACCATGGCATGTTTGTGGATTCCCTTCGCTCCTCAGAGTGGGAGCCTATGCGGCTTTGGGATCCCTCCCCTCCCCCTGATATGCCTGCCCAAGATAATGTCCCTGAAGACCTTCACGTGGCAGAGGAAAATGGCTCAAAATCTGATGGTACTTTCCCATTTATGGAGGACATTGATGAGCAGATTCATGACTGCTTTGAAAATGACATCTTTTTAGAGCCACCAAGGATACTTGGGCTTGCTCAAACAGTGAGCAGCAAACTGAAACCTGACTATGGTGGCCCCAAGAGAAAGGTGGGAAGAAAATCTATGGTTGAAAAACTGTGTACTGAAGGAAAAGATGTTGTGGAGGAGGGTTCTCAATGGACCATGGATGCCCTCTTCTCCAGAAACAAAAGGAAATCTTAACTAAAATCTTGCGGTGGTTGCACGCCTTTTTCTTTTTGTGTTGACTATTACATCCTATCTTAGTTGTTGTTTATCCTCCTCTTTCTTCTTGCTTCTCTTTTTTAGGCTCTTCCTTTCTTCTTAGTTCCTTATTCCTTTCTATTCCCTTTCTGTCTAGGTGACAGAGCATTGTATCTTATTTTTTATGTTTAATAAAGGGTGTGGGCCCTCATCCCTCAATTTACCTAGCAAAAAAAAAAAAGTAGATGATGGCTCTAATTTGCAGATTTGCAGATTTATGTAATCAGAAAGCCCAGATTTATGGCTCTAATGTTGTAATTTCATTTTCATTTTAGTGATAATAGAAAATATTTGCTTTCCTTTTTACATTTTGTTTGTACCATTATCTATTGTTTTTGTTAATTTTCATCACCATTTTTTAAGCTAGCTTTGTGTTTAATGCTTGAGTTTTTAATTTTGCACTACACTTTCCAAATAAAGGATGTAGAGGGGAACTACAAAGAGGAGGCTAGAGCAAAGTAGATGGTGGCTCTAATTTGCATATTTGCAGATTTATGTAATCAGAAAGCCCAGATTTATGGCTCTATTGTTGTAATTTCATTTTCATTTCAATGATAATAATGTTGTAATTCTTTTTTGCATTTTGTGTGTATTATCTGTTGTTTTTGTTAATTTTCATCACCTTTTTTTTAAACTAGCTTTGTGTTTAATGCTTGACTTTTTAATTTTGCACTCAATTCCTCCCATTATTTAAAAAGCTTGATCTACATTCTCATTTTATTTTTTCCTCTTCCTAATGTATACACAATTTAATCCAAAAACGTCATGATCATTTTCTATTAGTGCACCAACTATTTCAACTAATGATGCTAGCCCATCATGTAAGGTTGAGCTCCCTTTCCACCAATGGACACATTCTGTCATTTTCTTCAATTTATTTTTTCTTTTAATTTTTTTATGTAGTTGGACTAAGGAAATGTGATCTTGAAGTCCCATGAATTTACAAGAGAGCTTCCTTATTTTCATATGTTTTTTTTTGTCCTAATTGGGTTAGAGCAAGCTTTTGGATTTAACTGGGTATGATTTTTGATCGATGTTTCAAATCACACTCAATGATTCATCATCAAAAAGAGGAAAGTGTGGAAAACTCATACCAACTAGGGTTGGGGTAGTTAAAATCCAAATGAATGGTGGAATGATAGTATCATAAAAAAATTAGTTGTGTTTTGATATTCGCTAATCTAAGGGCACATATTCTACATGTTTCTAAAATTTCTTGTCCATGAAGAGACCAAAGACTTTTCCTTTGTAGTCCATTTTTTGTATATTCTGATCAAAGATGTGTTGGATATTGCAAGCAGCATTCTTATCAACCTAAATGTATCATTGCCCTCCAAGAGTACCAATCCAAGGGCACCTATTCAAGAGTATTTCACATGTTCTAAAATTCTTTGTCCATAAAGACCAAGGAAATTTTTTTCATAATTTATTTACGGTAGGACTTTGCTCATCTTTGGATCTCATATTCATTAAAAATGTTGTTGTGAAGGAAATGGAAAACACCTCACAAAAGCAAGCATTCTCACATGGCAGAAACAGCCTGCAATGGACCATTGGACCATGTTCATCCAAATGCCATTAAGATTTAAAGTTTCAACAAGATATTATTTGTTTGTAAGTATTGCTTATGGATTTGATTGTGTTTAAGTTTTTTCCATCAACGTTTCAGATCACACTCAAAATCCAGAAACGTTGATGGAAAAAGCTTAAACACAATCAAATCCAGAAACAATATTTACAAACAATCATTGAAGGCTATTATTCTTAAGAATGATAAAAATAATTAATATCCTTAAATTGCAATATGCCCATAATTTGCAATAATAATAAAAAAAATGGGTCTTTCCCGGTTTGCAAACTTGGCCATAACTTTCAAACCCTGTTTTATTTTATTGCTCTCATAAAAAAATTCAATAATACAAAGTTTCAACGAGGTATAACAATAACATTGCTGAGCCAACAGCAGCGGAACAGCCACAGCAGCAGGCATAACAGTCTCAGCTTCAGGACAAAAAAATCATTAGAGCAGCAACATTGCCGTTCCTTTTAAGGTCTACATATAAAAGAGCATGACTATATCCAAGAATACTATGAACTATGTCCAAGTCTTAAAAGACGCCCTTCACATTATCATTCTTTTTAAGAACTACTGCAGGGCAGCCCTTAAAAACCTTTAACAATTACCATCGGTACTCAAAATTGATCTTCTGTAGGTTGAAATTGATCTGTGAAAATTCCTACAAACATTTTCATCTTTCAACTATACACAGACACAGCCTGATCACCAGCTGCAGGGTGTCGTTGGACTAACAATTGCCAACAAACTGGCGGCGTTTATGAACGCCTGGAAATGCACTATTGCGGCAGACATCAATGGATATTGACAGTCAATGCCTTAAGAGCCGTTACACTAAATATTGTTAGAAGAAAAAAAAAATATGGACAAAAAAGTAACAGGATATACAAATTGGGTGCGCACCTGAGACCCTGGAGGATGCATTAAATCTTCCATTTTCTTCAACGAATGTGAGTAAGATACTTTTTAAAAGCTCCCCCTGCAATATCTGTACTGGTTCTACTACTCTTTGGAGTGTCTGGAGCTCCGAATACTTGCCAGAATCTGAGCGTCTCATCTCCTGCTGCAGAAGCCACTGTGTACCCATCTGGACTCTGAGAAAAGCAAACAAAGGTACAGACCAAAAACAAAAACAAAAGCTTGTTATTGTTAGAAGCTGATCCAATAAATAAACAAACAAAAAAAGGTACAGTAAGAAAATTTGTGGACAAAACTGTGTACAGAATGATGAAAACTAATGTACACAGGTTTTTCCCAAAACCTTTTTCAATCTGGTCGACATTTGATCTAATAAATTAACAAACGAAGGTTAAGAAAGCTGATTCAGAGGTTTTTTCTTGCTTCGTCTAATAGACTGTGAAAATCTCAGATTCTTAAAAACAGGGCAAATAAATGTGTAACTGTAGTTACCTGTGCCAGATATAGTACTCTAGAAGTATGGGCAGTAAGGTCAGCCAGTTTGACCATTGAAGGATACTTCCACAATGTCAGCTGATTCTGGCTATAGCCATGAGAACTCAGCAGCTCTCTCTGGTGCTTACTCCACAAGAGGGCACACACCTGAGAGCCAGTATCCACAGAATTAAGGCAGGAACCTGTGTGGGTATTCCACATTTTAATACACCTATCTGCAGTTCCTCCGCCGGATGCCAACAGATTGCTCTGGAATGGGCACCAGGCTAGTGCCTTTACTGCAGCACGGTGGGCATCCAAACGGTGAGTAGCGAGGCTCCTCCTCTGGTCCCAAATGTGCAGCAGATTGTCATTTCCTCCACTGCCAAGTTGCTGCCCAGACTCAGACCACTTCAACCCACAGACCTCCAGTTCATGCCCTCTGTATGTATCAACAATGTGCTCCCGGATCCGGACATCGTGGTTCAAAATCTTGGCATCCAAGCCGCCTGATGTGAGAATGGAATGTTGGCCCTGGTTCCATGCCAGGGATCCCACTCTTCCACTGTGCCCTTTCAATGTCCTCAGCTGCCGATTGCTCTCTGTATCCCAAATCTGCACATTGCAGTTATTTAGCCCCACTGCAATGTGTCTCCCATCACAGGCCCAGTTAACGCTGGTTACAGGGCCCTCCTCCTCAGTCAGGCTCATCAGCTCTGAAATAAGGCCTGTGGAGGCATCCCACAGGTACACTGTGTCCCCAAGCGCTATGGCTAATACGTTTTTGTCACCCCAGTCCATGAGATTCAAATAATAATCATCCACAATCTCTGGAGCATCCAGAGTCTTCTCCGGACACTGTAAATGTAATAACAACATAAATCAAACCAATGTTCATAACAGAGAGGCTACAAATTAAACCATTGTTTTGAGACTTCACTTTCTTAAACATAACAGAGTCCAGACATGGACTAGCTAGTAAAGGAGTGTTTACCAAATATAAAACACTCACACTATATTTGCCTAATGAATTGGCCTTCAACAAGCAAATCTATGACCATTGTACACCTCAAAACTGTGGAATAATAAGCGTCGCACAATTCCTCTGACACAAGTATAAAAAATCAGGCAAGTCTCGGCAACTGATAAAACCATATGGTTTGAACACATACTCGAATACTGGTTTGAACATATACTCGAATACTATTTTTAGGTATTTGAGTCTCAAGCCTACTCTGTAAATGTAATAACCACATAAATCAATCCACTGTACATAACAGAGAGGATAAAAATTAAACCATTGTATTGAGACTTCACTTTCTTGCACATAACAGAGTCCAGACACGAACTGGCTAGCGAAGAAGGGTTTACCAAATAATAAAACCTTCACACTATATTTTCCTAACGAATTGGCCTTCAACGAGAAAATCTAATACCATTGTACACCTCAAAACTGTGGAATCAGCGTTGCGCATTACCTCTGAGAGAAGTATAAAAATTCAGGCATGACTGGGCAACTAATAAAACCATATGGTTTGAACATATACTCGTAAACTACTTTTAGGTATGGAGTCTCAAGCGTGGGAATGGTTTGGCTTAAGCAAATCTAAGGCTTGGTTTTCAACTTTTTAGCATTGCAAACCTCAAAACCATAAAATCATTCGATTTTGAAATGTACTCTGCAAATAATAAAGCTAGAATGAGAATAACCCTTAAAACTAATTTTGGGCATTGATCTCTCAAGCCCACTCAGAGAATGGTTTTGCGTAAGCAAATCCAAATCTTGGATTTTACAATTGCAAAACTCAAAACTTTGGAATCGACCTGGGACATTTCAAACTTGTCCATAGCAAAAGAACTCTGTAAATACTAAGCATGACTCTGCAAATAATAAAACTGGAATAGGAACTCCTACTCTAGTTATGGGTAATAAGATTCGAATCCACTGAGAGAAGGGAAATCAACCTCAGAGTGTGGAAATCATTTTACCATAGAAACGTCAAGTGTGTGGAAATCAACCTCAGAGAAAGCAAAAATATCAGTAAAAACTGGGCAGGACTCTGCAATTAATAAATCTCACCGCATTGTATAAATCACCACTACAGTCCAACTTCAACAGGAAAATCAAGCATTACTAAAGCAGCGCCCTAAAACATAATTTTCTTTAAAGGAAAGTAAATATAACCATAACTGTAAATGTGTCTAATATGTTAAGGTCCGATCTCTCACCTGCGGAATGTATCGATGTGTTCTTGACGACTTGGGCTGAAAAGGAGGAGGAGGAGCAGACAAGTAAAGAGTACTGCTGTGTTCTTGTGCTGGAGGGGGCTTGCTTTGAAAGGCAAGAATCCTCGATTTGGGAAACATTGTTGCAGAGAGATGTTTCCTGTAAGCTTCTCTAGAGGCACAAGGACTGTCAAGGCAATTATTATTTTCTTTTTCCTCATCATTTAGGGATACCCGAGCTACATCCAAATCGATAGAAGCTCTATCCGGAATAAATCTATCGCTCTGCAATCACCACAACCATTAGTCCTCCTTCTGCACCCGAAATCATTGGCATTCCTAATAATAAACATATATACTTACGCTATTGTGCCTGACCAGGTGGCTTCCCATGTTAGAATTTTCTTGCATCGGATGTCTCTGCCTTTCCTCAGTCCTCCTAAAGGCCTTCTTTGGGGAATCCGCAGCCATTCTATCCTGCAAAACAAAACAGAGCAACAACGAAAACAGAAGAAAAGGGGAAAAAAAATACACCCACAGAGTAATGATATACAACAATCAAGCAGATATTCTGCCAGAGAAGATGTTTCACAGCCCAGCACTTTCTTAGTTTCACAACAAATAACTCGCTGAACTCACGAGTCATTCACTGATGAGTCTTGATGATACCAAATGTGAAATATATACACGCTTTCACTGGCAAACGGTCAAATTATTTTTTATTTTCTTTTAAATATGGAGATGCATACGTTTGGGCCCAACGGTCATCTTTGATTTTTAAAACTTGATATGTTCGACTTTTTATTTTTATATATTTTTTCTCGTGGGCTGTTTTATTAAATAAGAATATTTTACTTAAACCTATTACTTGTAAGGAATCGAATTTTAACAATTGTATATGGTTTACTATCGCAGTGATTAAGAAGTTAATTTTGTTAATTGTAGAAGGTTTATTATTGTAGTTATTGAGAAGTTTTTCTAGGTAGGTCATTTCAATTGCAATTTTGTAATTTTATTAGCTTTCATTTGTATTTACAGATTTAAAATATATGGAGATATTATTGTCAATAGCATTGGTGTTTATTTTCCTATTAACCCCTAATCTTAAGGCTCTTATCAAGACTAGGATAAAATAATCCTGTTAATCTTGTAAGGAACACACATTTGCTTAGATTTGGGATTGGAAAAGGTTATGAGCAAGAGGGGGAGGGGGGTATTCAAGGTGGTGAGTAGGGTGGTGTTCCAAAAGATCCTTTTAAGATACAACAATTTGAACACTAGTGTGAACTCTCTCACAAAGATGATTATGTGGTTTGTCTTGGCAACAATTCTTCACAAAGGGTTTTGATACATATGAATCTAATATCTCTTCTATTTGGTGAGTGAGTTTGATGATGCAACAAAGGATATAAATGATCGTGGATCCTTGCAGAAGTAGTCATTGTAATAAGTTACAACATCATGCACTTAATAAAACAACTTCATGCAATAGTCCTCTAGTGATTAAAATAATTATAGGTTCATAATATTTAAGGCCAAAATTTACAATGATTATGCATAATGGTAAGACGAGTGAAACTAAAATGAATAAAAACATTTTTAAATGATTCTCTAACTTTGGACTAATGCCTAATCTTTCAACATAGAATCAAGGCTAAATGCAACTCAAATGACCTATAAACCCTAACTTCTAAATGAGTTTGATGCACTTGGCTCTATCTAATAGAACTCAAATCCTTAAATACCATTTACTCTCAATAATACATTCTCTACTTAATAATCTACAAACTATTTTAGGGTTCCACATACCATATTGAAAGGCTTTCATTTAACACATGTATGCACAAGACACATCTTTCATTACACCTCTTGAATGCAATACAATAATGTGTACATGGAGCTTCCTTGAATCCACTAGAACTCTACAAAATAAATGGAGACAAAATATAAAATCAAGAGTAAAGTGATGTCTTACATTGTTTTCCTACAAAATATGTTTACATTACCAATTATAGATTACATACTAACTCAAGAAATATGAGTTTCATTCATATTCACTAGTTGTAAAATAATATTTTTCTCAACCTAGATGAGCTCTTCCCATACAAATGTTAAAAACCCAACCCTTTGATAAAATCCAAAACTTCCTCATATGCATCTTGTATGAACAATAAAAGGGAAGTGGGTTAATTTATAACAATTTACCAACAATCCTCTTATTTTTCCTCTATGATAGACACCCATGTTATTGGGACATAGCTTGGTGCTTTAAGTGTGCCAAAATTTGTGGCCTAGTATAGCTAAACATGTTTGTAATGTTAGGAAAAAGGTGTCTCAACCTTGCAACTAGAAAAGGTTACTATTTATAGTAAGTTTACATTTGAGCACATATAGATTCAAAATTATCTCCAAAACTACATAATTGCCAAATTACATTACTCCTTTGACATCAGTGAGTACCTATGACATCAAGAAAAGTACTCCTTTTACATTACTCCTTTGATATTAATGACAACATATATTTAGCAGTATTATGTTGCAAAGATCATGCATCTATACACCTTCAAGGAAAAGCAACCTCATTCTATTTGAGGTTTGCAATCAGATTGGTAAATTAGGAGTTTAATTTGATTTTATTTATGCTTTTGAGTCTTTTATTTTCTTTATTTTCTAATTTCAATGCATACAATAACCAACTACAACACCAAAACCTTCACTAGACGAAAAATCCTCAAGGAGTCATAAATGACCAAAAATAGGTATTGCCATATCTAACATTTATAACCCAATAATTATAAACAACTACAAAAATAGAAGAAAAATGACAGGTTGTGGGGACCTATCATATAATTAAAAATTATATCATTATGCATTCATTTACTATTGCATTGTTTATCTCCATGGTGTTATTTATTGGATGGTGTGTAAAAATCTTGTGCAATCCTTGAGTGGATTATTGTAATGTCTTGCTTAAGACCCTAGTTTAATTTTTAGATTGGTCATGCTAGAAATGTATTCATGATCTTCTCTCACTATAGTCTAGAGATTTGCTTGAGTATCATAAGTATCTATTGTGCTCAACAATGGTAAAATGGTTGGGACGTGGGTAATGTCCCCCATTGGTCCCCTTCTTCAAAATATCTTGGGAGCTTGAAGAGTTCTCGATTCGATCTTTTACAATCCTATAATTATGCCTAAGTTTTTAAAATGTTGTAAGCATGTTATCATAATATTGAATCTTGTATTTGATCTCATTTTATGCCCATCCTTATTATTTTTGGGGGTGATCCCACAATAGTGGTTTACAATTTTTGGCCAAACTAGACACTGAAATTATTATTTTTAACTAAATCTTCACATTTGGGCACCTATAGCGGATAAACCGTTGGGAATTTGAAGATGATGCAAACTAGAGTCTCGTCGCATTTTGTCTATAGATTCTAAAAATATTTTTTTCAAATTTTTTGGAATTAGATTGCACTTCTTTTTCCATCTCCCACAAAAACTAGTTTTTAAAAAGTGACGCACATCGTATAACATATAACTTTTTTTTCATGAAAGCTAAAATTATAATTATTTCAAATTTAGATTTGTAACTCTGATATCTAGTGCTTCCACTTGGTTAGTTTTTTATTGAATATTTTTTCTTTAATCAAGTTTTGAAGTCAAACTAATTACAATTCAGACATAGCACAACTGTATAATGCATAACTTTTTTTCTATATATATTGAAATTCAACTTTTTTTTGTTGGATCAAGGACTTCAATATCTGGTGCACTCATATTTTTTAAAAAAAAAATTGATAATTTGCTATTTTTCCACATGTGCAGAACAAAGACTTTCATTTTCGATGAAAAACCTATGTTTAATAAAACTAAAAAAACAAATACATAATAAAACCAAAACATATTAAAATTATATTCGTTGGATAGCTCATTTCGAGGACTACCTAATTCCAATTGGGTTTGTGAAGACTCCTCCATTTTCATCCTCAACCTGAGCTTCGAAGTGTAAAAATTTAGATTTTTTTGTGTTTCAAGGGGAGAATGAGGACTAAGGGGGATTCGCTCGAACCTTGGTTCAAGTGAACCACCCTCAATATGCATTTCCTTTTGTTATTTTTGGTGGGAAATGTGGGCCTAGTAATTAGTGGGTTCACTCGAATCCTAGTTCAAGCGAACCCCTTTTGGGTTCAATCAAACTTGTAGGTTCATTTGAACCCCTAAAACCATTTTTTTTGCCATAGGGTCATTTTTTCTCAGTTTTCCTTCCTCCCTCAAATTGTAAACCACTATTGTGGCTTCACCCTTGGATATGGTCTTATTCTTATTATGTTTTATACTTTGGTGAGAACATGTGAAAGTGTGATCTTGTGATCTTGGATTGAAGAGTACTAATGGTATGTAAATGGATTCTATACCTCTTTTTACTTTGAGTTATTTGTGGTTAGAATGAGATTCAATTAATTGTATTATTATGTATGTTATCATTTGAGTTATAATTGTATTATTGTCTTAGAAGGATTTTAGCATGTTTGGATCAATCATGATTATAATATCTAGAGGAAAAATCTACTTGTGATTTTTTTATACACTCGGAGCTATGATTTAATTATGACTTGAATCTTTTGAGCACATAGATTCAATGATATGGTGTTATGTAGTAAATATTATGTTCCTGAGTTGAATTAATTTTTTATTCATGTCACTTTTGATGTATGATATCAATGCTTATGCATTATATGTTATGTATTGAGCATTGTTATGGTTGTGGAGAAAGATCTTTAGTTTATGCTTTACATTTGACTCTTGGTAAGAGTTAAGACCATTCTTGTTTACTATTGTCACATGTGAATAATTTGGGTATATGGTAGTTAGTAGCACCTCTTGGCTTAAAATAATTTCCTATTTTTAGTGATAATGATCATGTTGATTGGAACATAGAGCCATAAGTGAATTCTCAACTTAATCCTTTTTTCTAGAAAAGACTAGGATTGAGGTAGTTGTGTCGTATTTGGTGTTTAGATTTTAGTAGGATTTTTTGGTATAATCCCTATTCTTTCCTTTTGTTTACTTGACCTTGTTTCTCACATTCTGAAGTTGAGGTATAGTGTATAGGGTTAATCAGGATAATAGGTGTGACTAGGAGCTTTCAATCATCCCAAAAAACTAATTTGGTGCTTCTAGTGCCCTATGAGTAAGAGCGATATTGTTTATATTTTGGGTCACCTAATTGGTATACGGAGTGACTCTTGAAAAATGAGCATTCCCTAAAATTTGGGTGGGGGGGGGAGGGGAATTCCTAAATGAAACTTGCTCTCCCATGAACTTTCCTTTCCTACCTCGATCTTCTTATTTTATAGATGTTTAAGATATCTTATGAGTTATTCACTCATTCGTTTTGGAATGTGTGAATTTGTGAGAAATCAACTAGTTGGTAGCTTGATTGGTTGAGAGCTTGTATCTCCTAAGTGATTTAACTCTTCTGAACATATTTGTGATGTTTAGATACCATTCCTGCATCCTCTTAGATGTTGATTGTCTTGGATTAAGCTGTAGAATGAGGTGGTATGTCACTCTCATTCTAATCCTTACCTTTGTGGGAGGATAGGATTATGCACTATATTCATCATGGTGACCTTTTCGCATGAAATGGTTAAGACTTCTACTTGTGTCACAATGATTGGTGCATTGGTTTTGTGTAACTTGAGTGGCATTGTGTTATTATGTGACATCTTGAGTTCTTACGCTTGAAATGTGACATATTGATGTTGCATTTACATCACACAAACAATATAAATCCATTTTTTATGACTAATATGTGAAATCTTGGTTCATCCATAATATGGAACCTCATTAAATACCCAAGAAGAGTTGATCTCATATCTATGCATGCTCTTAAGAGGGAATTCTATCCACAAAATACTTGACAAGGTATAATTTTCAAGCCATTTGTAGGCATTCTCAAAATCGTGAACATACAAAATAAGATTAAGAAAAAGAGTGTTAACTCGTGCACCACCTTTAGAAGTGAATTGGAGGCCATTTTGGTTGGGAGTAATTTTAAAAGGAAAAAAAAACCACCCAAGGTGAGGGAAACTAAAGAAGCCCACAATAAATGTGATCTACTCTTAGCAAAAGTATGGCACAAGAGTGACAAGGACAATGTAGTGACATGAGTAGAAACACACAAACCAAGCCAAGCCTCAAAACCCTAGCAAACTTCTATTGTTATGTAAAATTAATTAGATCTAATAGTAAATCTTGTCGAAATCCAAAGCATACTCATAATTAATTTCATAAGTTGTTATTTCATTATACACCAAATTAAATACATTTAAAATTCAATTTGAAAAGGTAACTTTATAAAATGACACATGTCATATGCCTATTGATCCACTAAATATAGTGGGACTAATCTTTTTTAAATCACTAAAATAGACATAAGATCTAAGAAATTATCTTACTTAAAAAGCATTTACTATTTAATATATAATAAACACTATTAAATTACTTTATATAATTATACTACCATTGACAATATAAAATGTTGTAACAATTAATTCAAATAGCCTTCAACAATTTGAATAAGTAGCAAGAGATGTTCGATTGTGAATCTTTCGTTTGAGCTCCCAACATCAACAATCTACCTAAAGTGCTTATCAATCTACCTTATATATCTCATCACTAAGCAAAAGGATCCCAGCTGAGTGATTAGACCATCTAACCAACAACATTTACAATATATATCTCTTGAGGTGAAGCCTGAAGTAACTTATTTCTAATTTTATACCGGGTACACTTTTCATGATAAAAGGCACATTAAGAATCACAAGATTTTTCAAGATGTGAAGTTGGTTGTCCAACATTTGTGGTGGAAAATTCTTCATTCTTTGGGGGAAACTATTTTGGCTAAGTGTGACATAGTTGAGGGTGTGGATCTGGGAGATGTTTCCTATTGCACCCATCTCAACCTTCCTCTTTAGAGGGATGTTGCTCAAGGTGTTGGCCAAATCATGAGAAATAGATGTTGACACCCTCTCTGAAAGATAAATAGGGAGGGGCGTTGGTGTCCTCCTCCTTAGGGTGTGCTGAAAATCAACATAGATGGTTCTTCTTGAGGAAATCTTGGTCATGTTGGTATTGGGGGTGTTGGGCAGAATAGTTCTAGGACTGATGAGTTTATCTTTTCTATTTATAAGGGTTGGTATACTAACAATGTGATGGAGGCTCTTGCCATTTTATGTAATGTGGAGTGTGGTTGCGCTCTTGGGTGGAGACAGATCATTTGTGAATCTAATTCTCAAACAACGATGACTTTGTTGAAGAGGTAACAGTTAGAGGATGTCAGTTGGCATTTGGCGGTAATTATAAAATAGATTCTTAATCTGTGTGCTTCCTTGGAATTTGTTACTTTCAGTCACATTCCTGGAGAATGGAATGGGGTTGTCAATTGTTGATAGGCAGCCCAAGTCGTCTTGGAAAAAATTTCTTAATAAGTTGCACAATAAAGTCAAGCATTGGACTCATCGTTGGATATCTACTATTACAAGAGTGACTTTTTTGAAGTCTATTATCCAGGCTCTCCCTATTTACAGGTGATTTGTTCAGCGGCTCCTTTGTATTTCCTGAGGGAATTTGATGCTCTCTCACGATAATTTATTTGGATTGATAACTTGCAATTAGTTAAGTGGAGTCTTGTTAAGTTGGATACGATGTGCAGGCCGTAGAAAGAGGGTGTCCTTGGATTGCGTTCTGCTATTTTGAATAGGCAAGCTCTTGCAGACAAGTTATACTAGCATTGGTGTACTAGTCAGCATAAGCTTTGGACGTGTATTCTTACCCACAAGTATCTTAAGGATGTTAACACTTTTGATGTTCCTCATTTCCCTTTAGAAGGAAGGGGATCTATGATTTGGAATCCCCTCAAATCGAGGGCTCAATTGGTTAAGAAGGGGCTTTTTTGGATATGTCATATAGGTTCTCAGGCTCTTTTTTAGTGGGATTCTTGGGATGGTCATCCTCCTATTCTTTGTGCTTACCCTCACCTTCAGTCTCTTTGTGGTCATTTTTTGGCTGCTAGTTGAAATACGGTTGAGCATTATAAGTTTGTTTGGAATATTGGACTCATTGCTAGCCTTAGATGGAAGCACTCCTCGGATTGGCCACCAGGAGGGTCAAAGGGGGTAGGTAAGAGCTGGCTCGGATTCTAGCATCACATGAATGCAATTCCATGGTAGGGCAGGATGTTTTGCCTTGGAGTAACAGTGACTTATCTAGTAAGTACTTTGTTTCAGTAGGTTATGGTGAGTTGGTTAGGTAGGTGTTTGGGGACATTGAGGTTCCTTGGTGGAAGCAAGTGTGGAACAAATTTTCTTGGCCCAAGTGCAATTTTTTTATGTGGCTGGTGGTCCAAAACCGATGTCTTACTTAGGATAACTTGTGCAAGAGGGGGTTCTAGGGTTCCTCGATGTGTGTTTTGTGTTGTAAAAGTGAAGAGAGTGTCTCTCATCTCTTCTTCCAATGTTCCTTTTCTAGAAGGCTTTGGAACCTTTGGTGGGCTATGTGGAACCGAGCTTGTTGGCATGTCTCTTCTTTGGTGGAGTTCTTTGCCTAGTGGCGGAAGGCTCCTATAAAGACCTCTTTATTTCAAGTTACTTTGGCTCTTGGACTGACTTTTATTATTTGGCATTTCTGGTTGGAGAGGAATCGCAAGATTTTTCAGGACGTGAAGCTGGTTGTCCAACATTTGTGCACCTGGAAGATTTTGCATTCTTTGGGAGAAACTATTGCGGCTAAGTGTGGCTTGGCTGAGGGTGTGGATCCAAGAGAGGTTGCTTGTTGCACTCATCTCAATCTTCCTCTTCCGAGGGGGGCTATTCAGAGTCCTAGTCAGATCATGAGAAACAGATGTTGCCATCCTCTTCAAAAGATAAATAGGGATGGGCGTTGGTGTCCTCCTCCTCAGGGTGTGTTGAAAATCAATACATATGGTTCTTCTTGTGGAAATCTGGGTCATGCTGGTATTGGAGGTGTTGGGCGGACTATTTTGGGACTGTTGAGTTTATCTTTTCTGTTTACAAGGGTTGGTATACTAACAATGTGATGGAGGCTCTTGCCATTTTATGTGTTGTGAAGCGTGGTTGTGCTTTTGGATGGAGACGGATCATTTGTGAATCTGATTCTCAAGTGGTAGTGACTTTGCTGAAGAGGCAACAATTAGAGGATATCAATTGGCATTTGGTTGTTATTATAAAACAGATTCTTAATCTGTGTGCTTCCTTGGATTCTGTTTCTTTCTATCATATTCCTCGAGAATGGAATGGGGTTGTGGATTATTTGGCTAAATGGGCTTCTAATCATTTGCAAGGTTGGAATATTGTGGAAAGGGGTCAATTACCCTCGGATTTGTCCCAAAAATTGGACCAATTAGTGGAGATAGACAGGGATTTTTAATGCCCTTATTTTGTATTGCTCTATTTTGTTTTGAATAAATTTTTACCCCTCTTTTAATTACCCCTAGATTTATCACAAAAGTTAGACTACTTAGTGGAGATTGACAAAGGTGTGTAATGCCCTTATTTTATACTGCTCTTTTTTGCTTTGAATAAATTTTTACCCCTCTTTTAATAAAAAAAAAGGCACATTAAGAAATACTAGAAAGAACACTCCCCAACCCTCTTTGATCACCTAATTAATAGAGTACAGTACTGATAACGTATGCCTTAGCCTACACAAAATACAAAGTATTCTCATTTTATAGAAAGCATGTCAACTACATATTCATACAACTATTTAGGATCAAACCCTAGTCAATAAATACTCATCAATACAAACATGGATTTCCTGTAGGGATGATTGAAAAGCAGGGCGATGGATAGCTGAATCAGTGAGAAAATAATATAAGAAAACAGTATGCGTCATACAACTATTTAGGATCAAACCCTAGTCAATAAATACTCATCAATACAAACATGGATTTCCTGTAGGTATGATTGAAAAGCAGGGCGATGGATAACTGAATCAGTGAGAAAATAATATAAGAAAACAGTATGCGTGAAAGATAAAAAGCTACAAACCGAAATAAACCAAAAACCCTTAAATCTAGTTCACTTACAGTATAAGTTATTCATATCACACTCTGCAGAGAATCAGATACAAAAGAACTGTGAACTCTCAATTTTAAAATATCCATACAATAGTAATAAGCAAACTTTATCCATATAATCGATCAATAATTGTTTTTAATACAGTTAATGCTTTCCCCTCTTCGCATTTGTTCACAGTAGCCATAAACCCCTTATGTATTGTAGCATCACATATTTTAACACCACTGCTTCGGACATTACTGTTCTGCATGGTGGTGTGGAGAACTGTAACCATCCATCTTCCTTCCTGTGGAAAATAGTAAACATCGGTATGGAGATTTTCAAGCCCTTTCAGGTAAGCAGTAGAAGAAGTTACAAGTAATGCACATATAGTGATTGTACTTGACGAATTTCCCAATTCCAGCGATGTCTCGGGCCTGCCGCGCTGAATCTCAACCACTGCATGGGCGTCGATCAAGTCAGAAAACAAATTTACATTCAATCTTGAGGCTGCTTTATCAACCACCTTCCCAGTCAAAATGGTATACTCTGACGGCAGTCTCTGAAACATTTAACAAATTAGTGTATGGGTAGAAATATCGGAAAGGCAAACACACAATAAAAAATTTTAATAGGCCTAAAAATGATGTTAAAAAGAATTTTTGAAGGACTACAAAATTTTCATATTAACTTTTTTAATTCAAATTAACAAATCCAAATTGCACAATGCATGAATAAAATTGTTGATATAACATGGAGATTCTCTAAATCCTCCAGAAAATGTAAGTAATACCTTCAGTCCATAAATGCAATTCCATACACTTGCATCTCCATTGCCACCCTCTTGAATTACCAGACTTTTCAATCCTTCCAAAACTTCAAGACCACCTATATTCGGCAGCTTATCACATTCACCAATCTCGATGCGCTCCAGACAACGTAGACGTTCAAGACTTGGCAAAGATTTCAACCCTTTACATCCCTTTGTGCATACCACTTGAAGCCCTGTTGCAGATGATAACCCTGAAATTGTTTCCAATTTGTGACATCCCCATACTATAAGAGTATTCAACCTCCTTAGCAGCTGTAAGTCCACTTCAATTAGATTTGACATGTATGAAAGTTCCAATGATCGAAGCCGAGGACAAATTTCTCCACTTATAAACAACTTTGATAGATTTGAATTCCCCAAATACATGGTTTGAAGACTATTCATGCAGCTGCTTTTAGAAGACTGACAGTGAGTTGAATCTCTACCATTTCTCAGATCTAATTCCCCATTTAAAGCGACCTTCCACATATTCAATCGTCTAAGTTTACCAAGTTTTGTGAGTGACTGTGAGAAGGATGCTGCTTCAGTGTTTGTATCCTCAAGGGAAATAAATATAACCAATTCTTCCAAATGATTGAACATTCCTATTAAATCTGGAAGATTTTGTAATGACGGGCAGTGACGAATCTGCAGCACTCTCAACTCGAAAGAGGCCTGGAATTCACAAAAGAGTCTCGGAAATTATATTAGCCCTCAGTAGTAAACAATCTTCGTGGAACTACTATTCTCAAAATATATGTTCTGCCATGAAGAGCTTATACAGCAGGTGCATTGTGGTCAATGCATATCTGTTTAGATGGCACCCAAATGCTCTAGTAAACAGAGTACATTAACAATTAACATGTTGGCTGTTTATTTTCAGCTGTTAAATTTTCAGTAATTAATAAATACGGTCAAAAGTGTATTTAAAATGTTGGATAGATAATACAATTTAATTAGATACTTAATTTCCTGCAAAGAAAAAAATAAATACCTGAATATCGTTCTGCAACTGTTGCTGGAGAGCACTCCATGATTCTAGTCCCCAAACAGTTAAACATTGCAATTTTCGCAGAGGAATCCATGAAGGAATGCTGTTTGACTTGCCACCTCTGATATCAATTTCAAGCCACAGGAGTACAGTTGATGTCTCAGCTAAGTCATTTAAATTACCAGTAAAATAAGTGATTTTGATGTTAAGGGAGGAGTCCTCAAACGAATGGAGACACCTGCCCTTTGTTTCTGCTAGAATCCTTTTGAATCCCTTCGCTTCCTGCATATAAGGATCAAGGTCAAATTTGTGCTTGGCTGGAAGGAGGAGTGGTAAAAAAAATAATAGTAATTGAAATGTTGTTTCAAAAGTGTTAAATAATTTCAAAAATGTGAAGCAGAGGAACACCATAGATCTGAGTTCCTCGGGTCGCCAGAGCCTAGGAGGGCCCAAATCATCTGCCATTTGTCTTCCCAGATCGCGGAGGTGATCGTGCATTCTAAACATGTTTAGCTTGCCCACCACTTCAACCAGGCACTTATCTTGCAGGGTTTGGACTGCTTGTTCAGCGCTCCAACGGCACCCCTTCCATACTGATATAGCTATATTTTTCTTTTCCTTAATAAAGAAGCAAGCGATATCCATAAATATCTGTTTCTCCTGACTGTCCAGACCATCAAAGCTGATTTTAAGCCTTTGCATTATATCTTTAGGCTGGATATTCCCAACTTTTTCCAATTCTAATTCCCAATAGTTCTCATTCCTACCACAAACATGGGCCCCCAAAACTTTGAGTGAGAGGGGTAAACCTCCACAGAATTTCACGAAGCTTTCAACCAAATTCTTGTATCCTACGGGTGGATGCCGTCCGCGGAAAGCATGGCTACAAAAGAGTGCTTTAGCATGATGCCTATCCATTTCCTTCATTTTATAATGGATGGTGATATCTGCACCCATTAATACACTTTGGTCACGGGTTGTAACAATTACAAGGCTACCAGGACTCAGCTTAGCTTCAAATAACAGGGTATGTAACTGATCCTGATGATCGATATCATCTAGTACTATAAGGAAATCGAAACCCAAACGCTTTGCCCTTCTCAGACGATGCTCCAGCTGACCTATTCCTTCATGCACATTCCTAAACTTTCGATCTTCATGGAAGAGATCTTTGAATAGTTGACTTTGCAAGCGGTGCAATTCACCTTGGGCATATGATTCTCTCACATCAAAGAGAAAACATGATGCATCATAGCCTGAACGCTTCCTGTTAACCAATTCTTTTGCCAAGGTGGTCTTCCCAGACCCTCCGAGTCCAAAGATCCCTATAATCTTGACCTTGTCCTTCACTGTGTCTGAGCAACAATTTTCAAAATCTTGGACTAGTTCAGCAAGCCCAATGGGGTATTCCGCAACATGTAATGGTATCGTCTTTTCCAATTCTTCCAGCACACGGGACACAATCTTTTCACACAAATCGCTGAAAGCCGAAACCAAGAATTTCTTCAGAAATTTATTCCACTAAGTTAAAATCAATGGGAAACCAAGAACTTCTTTAGAAAGCTATTCCCCTAAATTAAAATCAATGTTTTTCCATCAAGTGGCTTTAAAAGGAAGCAATAAATACAGTTGAATACACCATTAAATTTTAAAGTTCGTGAAAAATATAAACAGAATTATGCAGCCAAAGTTATAAAATTAACACAGGGATCCTGATCATCAGAGTTATCACACGCCCTAATTATACAGGTCTTTTCCATCTCCAATCAATAAGAGATGTTTTATCTCTCATCGTTTCCTTCTTGAAGCTGTGAATCTTATACCAGGTGGAATCTGAAAACCCTTCGACACAAAACGGCAAACCCCAGACGGGAAAAAATGATAAACTATGATTGAAATAATTTCAAGATCCAACTTAAACAAATGTTTTTTAGAAGCTTGTATGAATAGATAGCAGTAATCTTACTCTCCATACTGGCTATGTTCATAGCCGGATACATTTGAAGCAGATACAAGGGCATCTTTCCACCCGTTCAGCTTATGATGATTCCTGCCCTTACTTTCATATTCAGAAAATGCGGCAGCATACGCTCCCTTCTCGTTCTCGATATGGCGTAGCTCCCACGGCTGGACATCATAGAACACAGGAATAAACAGAGACTTAGGACATTGCTGTAACATAAGAGCGAGCTCGTCTAAACACCAGGAGGAGCCGGCATATCCTTTGGAAAAAATGGCTATTTGGACAATTGATGAACATATGGCGCTGTGAATGGCAGAGGGAATAGAATCTCCCCCTTTAATCTCTTCACGGTCTAGAAATGCTCGGCACCCTCTGTCCTGAAGAAGTTTATAAAGCTGTTTAGCAAGAGTATCTTTGACATCAGGGCCTCGGTGGCTGATGAATGCATCATATAATTTAGGATATGCAGTCAATATTTCATTTTGGCGTTTATATTCTACAATTTCTTGAGGAGATGAAGAGGAGGAAGCCATGAATGTAAGATTTCTAAAGCAGAGCGTCCTGGATTTGATGGAATGGTACAACAATACCAAATATTTGCTGCGTAGGTTTTAGAGTTGTGAAAAAAGCGCTAGGCCAGTGAATAATGTCAACAATAGCTGCAATAACCCATGTGCTCTATAGGTCTAGTTGACTTCTATATTGCAATGACTTCCCAAAAATTAAAAACCCAAATAGGTATCTTTGACCCGTCGATTAAACAATGAGAGTAATGATATGAGGAATTGTCTACAGATTGTACCTTTCATCATATTTGATTATATTTATTAATTAATTGAAAATAAAAATTGACTTCACTTTTTAATTTTCAATTAATTAATAAATATGGTCAAAGGTACAAATTGTCATCTATATAGACATTGTCATGACATGAATTAGTCGGTAGTTTCTCCCACACAAGAAGATTGAAACAAAATTGAAAGAAACGTGAAGAACATCGTCCTCCATAAAATGCTCCTCTATTGGGAATATTAATCATGGGAAAGTTTACTGATAAATCTAAATGATAGGTATTATATTTTTTCAAAATAATTCAAGTTTAAACAATTTTTGGGTTATTTTAAAGCTTTGGGTGGGATTTTGCATTTCTTATCATGTTTTTTTTATTTTTATGATTATTTGTTTTTAAAATTTTCATAATTTCTTTTATATTGGTATCTTTTTCGTTTATTTTTTATTTTTTAATCTTTACTTGATTTAACTTGTCAAAATTTTGAGTTTTCTCATGTTGACATACATTTTCCTTCATTTCATTCAATTTCTCGATTCTTTGGTTCTCCATATTTCAAAGTTTCATAATTTCTTTTATGGACATATCTTGTCTTTGTCTCTTGTGTCTCCTGTTACTTGCAATTTTTAACTAATTATTTTCTCATAATTTTGGCTAATATTATACCTTGTTGAGTTAGCTACTATCATATCTTAATGTGCTAAAACCAAAAAAAACTTTCAAAATTTTCAAGTCTTCTAAGTCTTTCTCTTACTTTATCTAACATTTTTCCCGAGTCTCAAATGTCTTAAGTCTAACAAAATTTCCTTAAAAAAAGAAACAAAGAACTGTCCACTCTTTCCATGGTTCTATAAACTTGTAAAATAATGTTGATAAATAAAAGTGTCATTAATTTTCATGGTTCTCAAACCTCTAAAACCCCCCAACAAGTTCAAATAAAGTTTAAAAAGCTGCAACTTTTGTTAAAGAAAGCAATGTCAATGAGTTTGAGAGATCATAAACTCTCTAAATGTTGTCAAGTTCTCAAAGAAGTGAAAAAACAAAGAAAAAAAATTGTGTGTGGTTTCTTTGGTTTACAAATTTTCCATAGTTTTGACAAACTTTGAAACTTCTCCAAAATCTCAACACAAATGGCTTCAAGGAATAATGTTGATGATTTTAAGATTTATCTAAACATTGACAAAAATTGAGAAATGTGGCCAAGCCCCAACAACTCTTTCCTCCTTACACTTTTCAAACAAACAACATCAATATTTCAAAAGGTTTCAAAAATTATGAAAGTCCCTAAATGGAAGTTTCTCTTTTATGTCTACATTTCTACCTATCGCCTTGTTTTGTAGATGTTTGAAGTATCTTGTGAATTATTCATTCATTCATGTTGGATTATGTGCCTTTGTGTGAAACCAACTAGTCAATGGCTTGATTAGTTGAGACCTTGTATCTCCAAATTGACCTAACCTTGTGTGTTGGTATTCCTAATATTTGGATGTCATTCTTACATCCTCTTAGATGTTGATTGTGTTTTCTTGGGTTGTGAAATGAAGAAATATGTTGTTTCCATTCTAACCCTTTTGTTTGAGAGAGAACAAAATTGTGGACAAGAGTCTATTTTTTATCATAGAGGAAACTATATCCTCTCTTATGATCATCGTGGTGATTTTTTCAAACAACATGGTTAAGACTTCTACTTGTGTCACCGTGCTTGGTGCATGGGTATTACATGCTTTAAGTAGCAATGTGTTCTATCAGAACATCTCAAGTGCTTAGGTATGAAATGTGGCATGCTTCAACATAACATTTACATCACAAAAAAATTGTTCATGCCTTTTTTTTTTATACTATAGGGGTGTCCACTTGACCCAGCCCAGCGGCCCAACAGTCTGTGCCTTGGGTACCTGGGGCAAGCTGGGGTGAGACTAATCCCCTACAGGTGAGATCCCCCACCCGCAAGAATTCCCACCTCTTAAACTCGAGAGTGGAGTCAAACCTGAGACTAATGGGGAGCAAACCCACTACCCAAGCCAACTCAACTACCCATTCAAACTATTTGTTCATCCTTCTTTTACTATTAATGTCTTAGGTGAAACCTTGGGGCATCACACTATGTGCAACCCCATGAAGAACCCAAGTAGAGTTGACCCTCTTTATAAGCATGATTTAATGGAATTTTTGCCACAAAATACTTTCCAAGGGTAAATTTTCAAGCCATTTGAAAGTGATCAAAATAATGAAGAGGAAAATAAATATCAAGAATAAGAGTGTTACCTCATGGACCACCTTTGGAAGTAAATTGAGAGGGCATTTTGGAGCCATTTTTTCGAGTATTCAAGCCAACAACCCTGTTGATGGTCAAAATAGAACAACAACATTAAATAGAATATCTCTATCCTATTTCTCCTGAAAAAGAAAGATAACATAAAGCAATCTATCTTCCAAGGTCCTAGTAGTTGGTTCTTAACTATGTTGATGTTACTCAATGGCCAATGCAACTGTAATATTCAAGGGGCCTATTGGTATAAAGGAATACAAAATACATCATATCAATTAACCTACATTTGGGGGGTATAAATAAATATAAAAAGATAGATCAAGGCTTCAAAACAGTAAAATATGAATAAAACTTCTTGACATCTAGGCATGTACCTTAACAATGATTGTTTATTCGATTAACCAAAACCATAACATGATGCAATCCATAGCATAACCTACACCATTGCATACATTCATAGTGCTAATTCAACAATCACAACCATTCACTAAAACTTCACTTTAAGATTGAAATAGATCACTCACTCATTGCTAAAATCATATCAATAGACATAAAAGTAATTTAATTCACAGACAATTCATTGAAATAATCTTAAATCTAGTTTCCCCTATTGAATTGCATCAAATAGAAAACATTTAGGCACAAAAACTCACTAGCATATGGATGATTATGATTCATTAACATTATCATTGAGGTTCAAACTTAACAATAACATGAAATTGTATAAAAACTATAAAAAGTATCCAAGTATAACTAAAATTTCAAAGTATCTTGTTAAAACTTATGAAATCCTAAGACTACAATCACTATATGCTATCTTATTAGGTGGCTAATCCTTCTTCAATCAGTCAACCTTTACAAAATGGAGCCCAAAATTACATGTAGGAACACCATTCATAAATTTCTCTTAATCAAAAATTAAGATCCACTAATCAAGGAGTTGGAATTGCATGAAGGAACTATAGTGGTTGATCTTTAGTTCAATAACTAATGGCCTCGTTGTGCAAAATCTGATGCTCAAGGAGGAAGGTAGAACCGGTGGATGAGAGCTTAAGTTCAACGCATGTCAAAACCTTGCAAAATAGGAGTGGAGAGGAAGTTGTCCACCGAGAAGAGAACATTTTGTTGCTAGCTCATTCTTGTGTTGCTTGGTCAAGGAGATATTCATCATAACTAGAGAATACTTTTTGAAGAATGTCCTCATCAGGTCCATCTACCTAATTATCCTCAAATTTAATTCTTTTTAACTCTATTGAGGAAAATTCATGCATATCTTTCAATTTGATCAACTCCCTCCTAGCAGCTTTCACCTAATCTTTGATATCCATGAGTTTATCCAATAACAAGTCTTCTCCATCATCTTCTTTCTGCCTCACTTTCTCAAATTTATTGCTCCATTTCTCCTTCAACTTATCCAAAAGAAGACCTTCTTTGACCAAGATGTCCACATTAACCAAAATAGCAACCACTGCCTCCAATTCATCAATGTGTTCATTCAAGTCTTTACTAGCTTCTTGAATTTCATTCTTATGCTCATAGATGAATTTGGATCTTAACTGGATTATATTCAAGGTCTTCTCAATGAAATTTGCATTATCTTCATCAAGGATTGATTGCTCCAAGAGAGTTGGTTTTGGCACTTTGTTGATGTCCTTTATTTTCTTAACATGTTCTCTATACTCCTCATCTTGTTTCTCCAAGACCTCAGCATGTTGATTCATCTCTTCTACCAACTCAAGTGCACCTTCATGGACTTTAAAAAAATCAGCCAACACCTCACCAACCTCTTGATTGAGCCTATCAATCCACCTATCAAGCATCCCCACCTTGCTCTTCATTTGCACTAAGTCATCAACTTCTTTCTTACTTAGTAAGATTTGGGTCTCTGGAGCAGCAACTTGTTGAGCAACTGGAGTGGACACATCCTTCAAGAAATTGTGCAATTGATCCAATTAAGCTTTAAGTTCATCCTTCTTCTGCTTATCGTTGATCATTCTGGATTTGGTGGAGGAAGCTACAATATCAATGAGGTTCATATGTTGATTTCTTGTAGATATCCCCAAATTGAAAGTGCCCAATTGGTAATCAGTTATTTTCATATCTTGTCTTTCTTTATCCACCATTGGGATTGCACATTCAGCAACAATCTCTCTTTCATCCATGAGCTTAGTGGAATGAATAACCCTGGCCTTTTTCTTAGGTCTTTCCTTCTCTATTTCTTTCATCATTTCATCCCAATTCAGAGGCTAAGGTTGAACTATTTGTTTTCTCTCAAGATCAGGTTTTAGCCATGTTGGAGCAGTAGGGGTAGTGACCACTTGTGTAGAAGAAGCAGTAGTGGTAAAAGAAAGAGGTTGCAATATGGTAGTCCTAGGTTGAGAATCAACCTCTTGTACATTCCATTGTTCTCTTTGTGCAACTTCTTGTGCCAACCTTTCAGCTTCTTCTTTATCTTTTTGCTCCTACAACCTTTTAGCTTCTAGTTCCTTTTTCAAATGCTCTTCTCCTAGTCTCTTCTCCTCATACATTTGATCTATCTACTTCTCAAGCTCTTTAACCTTGTCCCATGCCTCTTTAGATCTTTGTTCATGTAGATAAAGTTCTTCAGCCTCCTTTTCTCTGTGTAGGCATTCTTCCTCTTCCTTCCTTTTGTGGGCTTCCTCAACAACCTTAAAATTAGCCTCAAGGGCCTCTCTTTCCCTCCTTTTTCTAGCTTTCCCCTCCTCTAGATCATGGATCTTCTGCAATATTGCTATTTTTCCCTCTCATCTTTGGTTTTGACTTCCTACTCTCTTTGTTGTTGTTGCCTAGCCAATTCATCAGCCTTGGATTTAGCCTCCAATTCTTGTTATTTAATCAATGCATTAGCTTGTGCCTTAGCATCAATTTCCTTATGTTTGGAAAGTTCCTTAGCTTGTGCCTTGGCATCTACTTCTCTCTTAGCATCTTCGAACAACTTCCACTTATCCTCCTCAGTCAAACATGCTCAATTTCTACATGCTCAATTTCCTCATGAGAGGCAACCACATTAGTCTCTTTATCTGATTGAGTAGCCTTAGAATCTATATCTATGTCATGAATTTCAATTTCAGGCTCCTTCTCCTTCAAGGATTCAACTTCCTTGTGAAGGATTCCCATAGGCATTTCCCCACTTGGTTGCTTTGTGAGAGGAGGTTGAGTTGAGGCTTATCCTTTAGTAGTTATTGAAACACCATGTTCTATTATGGCCTCTTCTCCATGTTCTTCAAGAAGATCCTAAGCAGGAACTATAGGTTCAATCTCTTCTCCATAATTAGGAGGGAAAAACTCTAAGGGCTCCTTAGGAGCCATTCTTCTTTTTATTGTCTTGTATCCTTGGGTGGTGCCTACAACCTTTCTCTTTTTGCAAATCTGAGCCTTTGGCTCCTTGATTCTCATAACTACCCATTGGATTCTTCTATCCAAGACCAGCCTCGCAATCTATTTTATATCAATGGACTCCAATACATTCCAATCTACTGGATCTAAGTCCTTAGTGCCTATATTTTTAGCATCATATTGGGGATCCAAGGTCACCCCATCATTTAACAATGTGTCAAGAATGTCCTCTTTTACCCCATACTCAACCACGAGTGGGATGGGAAATATTTCATAATTTATTCTTCTCAAATCATAGTCATCTTGTAGATCCATCCAAAAATCTTCCAACAAATTGAAGTGTTTATCAAAAATAGTAGGAAGCAAACCCTGCATCTTGTGCTTGGGATCAAAATACTTCCTAGAGGTGTAAAAACCCAACCTCAAATAGATTAACTCGTCATAGATTATCTTGGCTACCACATTGTGTGCACAACTATACTCACCCAACTTCATGGTGAATTTGTGGCAACCAGTCTTGTGCTTATTGGAAAACTTGAGATTAACTCCTATAGCTTGATAAATGAACTCCATTAAGACAATCATGTTGTTGCAGCACCTAGGTAGTAGATGAGGGTGGCCATCAAAACTAGCCAGTCTAAAATAAGTAAACTTGGGGTATTGGATGTACCAATGTCCCCAATCTACAATAAATTCCATAGTATCCATGCTCAATCTGTAGCCTGCATCTCCTATTAGCCGGTTAATGATAACATACAAAAATGCATCATTAACTCTTCTATAGTGGGACTCAGAAGTCTACAAGGTGAGCTAATCATAGTGATCCCACACCCTTTTCTGTCCTTGGGCTTCTCCCAATATTCCAACTACATTCAATCCAGGAAAGATATCCCTCCTTGCAGTTGCACATATCACATAAGAGGTCATGAAAAAACTCGTGGTCTCACTCACTCTGAGCATCTAGTTATGTATGCATTCAGATACAATCATCAGCCAATCAATTTTTTTCCTACCATCTAGGATGGTTTGAATGCATGGAAACATCCATTCCTTAAATAGGGAGGCATCTCTCTTCCCAAACATCTTGGAGAGCATCATAATTATATCTCTTATCTCCTTGTAGAAATCTAATATTTTAGGCTAATCAGGAAGCTTGGCTAGGGACTTCTTTTCAACCCTCATCCAGTTCTTGTTCATGTGAGTCCTACTAGCCTCCTTCTTGTTGTTATATAGTTGTAAGGCTTCTGCCTCATTGAGTTTCTTGGGGCTTTGTGGGGTATGTGCAATGAACATGAACCTTATCATCTATGGTGTAAGGTCAATAATGATGTTCCCTTGCAAGTCCACACATTGCCTAGTAGCAAGATTATAAGCTCCAGTTGCTGTCAGTATTAACTTTGGACACTGGATAGATAGAGGAAAGAGGGAAACATGTGCCAAACCAGATTGAACAATTCTCTACATTCTCCCAGTTACATCTACATTGAATGTTTCTTCATACAACTCTTCATAGTTGAATGAGCCCAAGTTTGTGTCTATGATATATTCCAAATCCGAGTCCACCTTGCTAGTTGTAATGGTAGGACTTTGATGCTTATACCTCAAAGTATAGGGAATTTTTTCCACCTTGATCTTCTTAGGCTTAGTTCCCTTCCTTGAACTCTCTATAGGTTGGCTTCTTTGAGACGCCTCTTCCGATGCTCCTGACATCTCCTATTTCTACAATAAAACCTTGGATTAGAGGAACAAAAGCATGAAAATAATTACATCATCCAATACCATTCTCTACTCCCTCAAGATAACTTTCCATAGTCAAATTTCATCATTCACCGAAAGTGGAGTCAAAGAAGAATCAAGAACGAGAAACAATTTAACACAAGGCGAGATTGGGACCAGAACTGGAACAAGACTAGAACCGGGATCAGAATGGAAACCGAACCTAAAACCAATCAATAGTTCCAAGTTCAGCCTCCACTCCAGTTTTGCATCTGCCAAAGGGAAAGGGGGAAAATCAAGGTCAACAGTCATCGAAAGCAGGATCATTTTGGGAATGAACCCCAATGCAAACACTCATGGGATGAGGTCGTTCCCGAGTCCGGTTCTGCCAATTGGTATCATTCAAAATGAAGCAATTTCTTAATAGCGCAGTCACATGAGCTTTTAGACTTGGGTCACATGGGATCACAAGGGAACTTCAAATAAAGGGGCTTAACCTCACCCTTTAAAATAGAATAAATACCATATTTAACTCAAGGGGTTGGATACTGTAAAGGTCATCGAACAAAGCTTAGTTTGCACGACGTGTTGACTCAAATAATTAGGGCATCAAAAACCCAAAATGAAAATCACTAAACCAACATGAGAATAAGAACAAAGGGGTTTCCAAACAAATTATAATGCATTTAAAGCATAGAGGACCTCATCAAATGAAACCCTACTTAGAAACTAGGGCACGGTAGAACAAATTTGCCACGAAAATGACAACAATGGAAAAATAAACAAATGAAAAAGTAGAAAAAAAGAAAAATGGACAATAGAAAAGGACAAAACAAAACCAAAAATACATGAGGGAACCAAATAATATTCACATGAAAAGGTCTCGTGAATGCACAAGAACACCACGAACAAAAATAAGAAATCAAAATGACAAACACAAAGAACGGGAAAAGACCCTACCTCGAAACACCAACAAGGAAAGGTTAAAACTTGATAAGAATCTGCTCACCAACGCGCCTCTGCAATCAAATCATACTCCTCTCAAAGTTATCCTTGCTCTAGTTCATTAAAATAACTTTGACAATAAAGATAATGAACCAGTTAACCATGATTAAGGTTTAAAAATCATTTCACGCATGTGAGGAGGTTACAATTAATGTCATAAATGTGGTCGATCAGGGGCAAAGCAAACAACATAAAAGAGTAATCAAATAGTGTGGAAATAAAAGGCACAACAGACATGGACCTAGATCCATAATAGAACAAGATACTTTTACCAAGTCTCTTATCCAACTTCGGTTCTAGCTCTGGTCCCATGAAAAGGACAAATAACAAAGGGAAATGGGGGCAAAGTCAGAACCAAAATTGGACCTGAAACTTTTACAAAGTTCCAAGTTCGGTTTCGATTCTTGTTCTAGTCCTGACAAAGGAATAAAACACCAATACAAGGACAAAGAAATGATGGGAAGCAAGACTGGAACAAAAATTGGACCCAACCCAAACACCAACAAAAACAAACAACACAAAGCAAGCAAGCAAGAGTGAGAGCAGGAACAAAATAGAATTCATAACTTTTGCAAAGTTCCAACTTTTATTCCACCTCTTCTTCCACTTCCGCCATAGAAAAAGCAAGACACAAGGAAATGAGAAACAAAGCAAGGGAGAAACAGACCCAAGAGCACAAGACCAACCAACTAACAACAAAAATAACATAAAACAAGGGCAGGACCGGAACTGGGACCGAATCCAAACTTGAAACTTTGTAAAAGTTCTAAGTCCAGTTTTCATTCTGACTTTGATTCTGGAAAACCAAAGAAAACAAGGACTTAGGAGGAAAAGAACAACTCCTAAGATCCAATCAAAACACCAAGGACAAAACAAAAACAAAGTGGGACCCATTTTCATCCAAAAAAATGGGGTGGTTATGCAAGGCATAACAAATGATGACTCAGCTAGGAAAATGGTTTACCCATTTTCAGGACACTAAAGAATTCAGTGACCCAGAACCTCTGGTTCACAAACATTCTAAGTCAAGTAGGATCAGATATATTGAGCAAGGTTGAGCTAGAATCTCATATGTAAATCAACATGAACTGCTTTGAATTTGAGTGTGTTCATATGGTGCATCTTTCTTCATAAAAACTTTCATTACCTCTGAACAACTATACCTAAGATTCAAGCTACATAAGTTGAGTCCTTAACTATCATGCAATGAAATTTTGGGCATTTCTTCGCTGCCATCCAGGCATTCATAGCCCCTATGGAGATATCTCTACTTCTCTCAAAGTAGTGCTCTACTACCAGACAGGCGTCCATAGCCTTGATGGAGATACTTGAATTACCCATTTGGTATTGAGTTTTCCTTCTTTCAATAGTTCTCTTTTCTCTTTCTTTTTTTTATAGGCTTCACTTGTAGGAATTCTTTAATAATATTTTCTCAATACTCAGATATAACTAATATGAAATGTGGGTTGAAAACTATAGTAGATCTTATGATAGTATTGGGAATCGTATTTTTCACCTAAATCAGAGATACAGCCACCCTGAGACAAATAATCATTTTACATAGGTAGATGTTTTATCTATTTTGATCAATAGATTTCAATCATGATTCATGAGATTGTTTACAATATACCTTATTCTTAATAACTTTTCAAACCATTGTTTAAAATAATCATAAGACACAAGTTTAGAACGAAATCTTTCAACAGACATTTGAAAATACCTAAATCAATTTCTCTCCTAGTTCCTTTAGCACGCTTTGAATAACAACCCCTTTATTTTAAAATGGAAGAAAATGAAGGTCCCCAACAAAAACAAGACAAAACAACAAAAATACAACAACAAGAAAACAAAAGAAAAAAAAACAAACAAACAAAAAAAAGAACAACTAATTACATATATACAGTCAACAAAAGTCAGACACTCATGGGCCAAAGTAGTACTTGAGAAACTGACCATTGATAGGCAATGGAACAAGTTCTCCTATTAGGGTGCTCAAACGAAAAGCATTCTCACCCAAGATTTCAACTATTTGATATGGACCCAACCAAAGTTTATCAAACTTTTGGTGGTCCCCTTTCTTCTCCTTAGCTTTATCCTATAGCAACACAAGATCTGATATCATAAAGGCCTTGATTTTGGCCCTCTTGTCAAACCATCATTTGACGACAACTTGATGTTTAGAGAACTATTGTAAAGAAGTGTCTCTTTGTTCTTCCATATTTAATAGATTAGTTAGCCTAACCTCTATCTAATCATCCTTTGAATAGAATTCATGCATGAACCTGAGAACAAGTATCTACAAATGTATACGAAAGACCAGCTCTTGGTTTTAGACTAACTTAAATGGTGAATTCCCTAGGGTAACTTTAAAGTGAGTTTGATCAGCCCATAAGGCAAATCTCAGTTGGTATGCCAGTCTCTAGGGTTGTTTTCTAGCAACTTTTTAATCACTTCCAACAACTTTTTGTTAGTAAACTCAGCTACTCCATTTCCCTTAGGGTAGTAATTAGACGAATACTTTAAAACAATTTTGTGTTCATAGGCCCATTGAATGAACTCACCATAAGAGAAAGTGGGGCCATTGTCACATACCAGGGCAAATGGTACTCCAAACCTGGTTATGATGCTTTCATTAAGAAACTTGATGACCACATCTATGGTGTTGTTTTTTTAGGGTTGAGCCTCGGTCCAATGTATGTAGTAGTTATTTGTCGTGAGAATGAATTTATGACCTGCAAATGAGTTTTGATTAATAACTCCAACAAAATCTAATGCCCATTGGGAAAATGGTTTTACCTCATACACAGGTTGTAAAGGCATTGTTGGATTATGTTCCCTTGATGCAGAGGTCTGACATGTATGACATGTCCTAATTGTTGGTGTGCATCTCAAAACACATGGGGCCAATAATACCCTGATCTAAGAATCTAATGTGCCAAGGAATCGACAGACCCATGCCCCGTGCCATGTCTACCATGAAACTTAGCAATGGCTTGTTTTGCTTCTTGCTTATCTAAATAGCACAAGAAAACACCTTCGAAATTCCTTTTGTATAGAGCTCCTCCTTTAAGCATGTAATGAGCACTCTTCATCCTTAATGCTCTCCTTTGAGTAGAATTCATCTCATCTAGGCATTTATTATTAAGGAGGAAGAAGATCAGATTTGTATACCAAGGATCCTTTGTAAACAATTACACTATGTATTGCTGGCAAGTGATATTCTTATCCACATCCACCATGGATTTAGATAAGCCATGTCCTTGAATGAGCTTCATTGGATGTATTTCTAGATCAAACTCTTGTAAAATGGCCATCCATTTTCCTCTTCTCTCCCCCAATTTACTCTGCATGAGGAGAGACTTCACAGCAGGATCAAGAACTATGGCAATGACCTAGCTCCGATGGATGTAATGTTTGAATTCTTTTACTGAGTGCACAAGTGAAAAATCCTGCTTTTCAAGGGGTGGATATCTAACTTCTGCATTCTTAAATGGGGAACTCATGAAAGCAATATTCCTTTCATCTCCTTCACCTTTTCGTTGTGTCAACATAGCAGCACATGAATGATCAGATGCAAAATAATAGATATAAAAATGCTTTAAATAATCTAGGCTATTTAAATCCAATTCCTCAAAAATTGATTGTTTAATCTTCGAAAAAGTAGATTTAGCTTCATTACTCTATTATATCTTTGCATCCTTTTTCATCATTTCATTAAGAGGTTTGACAATCTTTGCAAACCCCATTATAAATTTCCTCACAAAATTGATCCTTCTGAAGAAAGATCTCATTTCCTTCTTACTCCCTGGCATTGTCAATTTTAGGATGGCCTCAACTCTATCAAGCTCTATGGATATCCCCTTTTCTAATATTACATGACCCAAGAGTTTCCATCAAAAACTTTGAGAACACACTTTTTACGATTAAGAGACACGCCATAACTTATACATCTCTTAAGATGTTTTGCAAAATCTACTGCATGGTCCTTTCTATTTTTAGAGAACACAGTTAAGTCATCCACATAAATAATGATACATTTACTTATTAATTCTTTGAATGTCACATCCATTGGGCACTAAAAGGTAGCTCCAGTGTTGATAAGATTGAATGGCATCCTCTGATAGGAAAATGTCCCCCCTTGGTAGTGAAGGCATTTTTCATTCTATCTTCATGACTAACTAGAACTTGATTATATCTCGAATAGCCATCAAAAAATAGCATCATCTGGGATCCATTAACAGTTTGCAATACGTCATCAAGAGAAGTGGGTAATTATCCTTCTCTAAGGCCTTATTTAAATTCTTGAATCAACACACAATCTAATCTCACCATTTTTCTTATGCACATGAACCATATTAGCAACCCAAGTGGAATGTCGTACAGGGAAGATTATCCTTGCGGATAGTAGCTTTTGCACTTCCTTTTGAATTAATGGCTTGATCAAGGCATTCACCGAGTGATGCTTTTGGTGAAAGGGCTTTGCCTCTGGCTTCAAGGGTATGGTATGCATGAAGTATCAAAGGTCTTCAAATCCTCATATCCCCAAGAAATTGTTGCAATGTCTTCTTTCAGCATCTTAATTATTTTATCTTTGATTTCCTCAGGGTAGGTTTTACCTATATACACATTCCTTTCTTGACCAAAATCAACCAAATTGACAGATTTGTACTTCCCTCCATCACTTTTTGTTGCTACCCTTTCACGAGCACGAGGGTCTGAGTCAAAGATTCTCTCCAAGGCTACCATCCCCTTGGGAATGTTGTTGCTTTTCAAGTTGAGTATTCCTTCAGTATCACAATTCTTAGGATCCCAATCTCCATGGTCTCTTTCTGATTCATCAATTATTTGTCCCTCAAAGGCATCTGAACTTTCCAAGAAGGAAAGTATATGTTGGTCATCATCAAAGACCTAAAAAATTTTAGGCATTATCCGAGATGGCTAGGATTGAGACCAACTCCACTGAGAATCTCTTCAAATTGGAGTCTTTCATAGGCTCCAAAGTACTAGAAACAACAACAAGTTCATCAACAATCTGATTTTCTTCTCTAGGAATCAAAGTGATTCCAAAAGCATCAAAATCTTCAATCAGATTCCAAACTCTATTCTTGTACACAACCAATCTTTTGTTGTGACAAGTGTATTGACTGCAGACTTGCTTAACAATAACTTCATAATCCCCCATGACCATGAGAACTGTAACCTTCTTCTAATGAGAAAACATCAGTCCTCGAGCAAGCACTTCATATTTTTCCACGTTGTTTGTGTAGCCAAACTGCAACCTGTAAGATGAAAAATATGTCTTCCCTTTTCAAATTGGTTAGTTCAATTCTCGCTCCACTCCCTGATTTGGACTTAGAGCCATCAAATTTAAGACTCCTTAGTTGGACTAGACCTGGTATTTCTTTCTTCTTTGGGATTACAGGTGTTTGCTTGCTAGAAGTAGGTGGTGGCTCGGACTAGTGTTGGCTATCTAGAATTAAAGGTTGTTGTAAACAAGGTTTATCAGAAGATTCTCCTATATTCAAAACCTATTCAGGAACTACTTCCTAAACATTTTCTTGGATCAAATCAGAATTTAGTATGTTTTTCATCAATCCCTTAGGCATTGGAAGGTTATCTGGGGTAGGTGTAATAGAAAAAGTTTGAGATTCCTTAGTCTTTGTTTGGAATTCAAAGCACAAAGCCAAAGTCTACTCAATTTGGGAAGGACCTTCCTCTTGAGTAAGACTGGCAATCATAAGGATGGTAGCATCCTTAGCTTCAAATGAAAAATGATTGGTGGGTGCTTGGGTTGGCATTCACAAGTTTCCTCAGCCTGGAAGATATGGTTCAAAATATCTATGCAAGGTTGACATGTTAACTTAGAATGATTCTAATAATGAATCCTACACCAATTAGGAAGCAACAAACTCCACAGATCTACTTCATCTCCCAGGACCAGCCTATCTTGTTGCAACCTTTTGATTAGAACTTGTTGGTTAACCATAGTCATTGGGTTACTACTTTCTAAAGGCAATGTATCATCAGAATTGAGCATTGAGAAGGTCATGATCTCCTCCCTCTTGTAAACTCCTATCTCAGTATCAAAGTAAGCTACCTCATTAGGAGAATCATATCTCAATCTTGATTTGTGATGCTATCCCTTTCCAGGGAAGCCACATATGTGCAAAGTCTAAGGACAGATATCCCCCAATGCTTTTCATTAGGTCTCAACTTAGAAGCATACCATATGTTTCTGGGACATCGGCCACTTGGATATCCATGTAATTTTGGATCCTTGGGTTAGATCCAACCTGTACATGAATATTTTTTAGTTCTCCTACCACATTGACTTTAGTTTTATCCAACCGAATGACCTTTTTGTTAGTCTGAAACAGACTCAAACCTAACTTTCTACAAATTGAGAAGGGCATGATGTTACCTAATGCTCCAGAATCCAATAGACAGTTGTGTAGATTCTTTCCAAAAATCCTTAAGCTTAAAAGGAAAGGTGGGGTCCCTATCTTGCCTTTGTACAGGGTTGCATCCATTTCATTTGTTGGAGTCACCTTATTTTTTCCTTTCAAGTGATTTGCTTCCTCCAGGGCCCTCAACATAATTTCTCATTGGGAAGGGCACCACTTCATAATTTCAAAGAATTACAATGAATACTTTTGCTTCTGCATCTCTGCAATAAAATCAAACTCCAAGTCATTCTTCACCTGATATTTAGGAAAGGCAAGTCAAATACCTTTATTTTGAGATTTAGATGGCCCCTTTGGTGGTGGTGGATTGTTATCAGTGTTCTAGTTGGGTGGGACCATGGTGTTAGGAGGGGAAGATGTAGTAAATGGGCCCTTATTTTTATTTCTCAAGAAATGACCTCCTTTGGATCGAAAGATTTGAGCATCATATACGTCTTCAACTAGTTCATTTTCTTCTTGGCTAGGGAATGGAAGTTCTCCATGTAAAAGATGTCATAATCCATGGCAGTATATGTGGATCCACCAAACTTATTGGAAATTCCTTGCAATGGATCATCAGCCTGTGCAATCTTGACCATCTTCTCCATTTCCAGGCAATTTACCTCAGAATGAGCTATAGTGTCGTGTAGTCTACACCAATTCATCATAAAGTTGAGATCTGCCACATTTGCAATGTGTGGCTTGTCATCACCAGCCTGGTAATTATGGGAAACTCCCCCATTGTTTGGCCCAGTATTCCATTTTCTATTATTTTTATACCTCAGATTATATCCCCTATTCTGATTTTGGTAATTTTGGTTAGGGGAATTTTGGCTTTAGAATTTTCTTTGGTTCTGATTGGTGTTCTGATTCTAATTAGAGTTCTAGTTGGAGTAACCACCTTGATTAGAATACCCTCCTTGATTTTAATAACTCTGGTTTTGATTTTGATTTTGAGGAGGGTTATATCTTAGTTGAGCCATATCATTAGACATCTGAGATAGGGTCTTCTTCAAAGTTTCCATTTCATTAATCAATTGAACAGTTTGTTCACTTTTTGCAGTTTTCACAACAGATGGTTGACTGATAGGATTTGACCCTCCAGCTTGATTATAGAAATTTTGTGATTTTTGGGAGGAATCCTAGGCCCCATTAGTGAAGAATGGTAGAGGTGGTGGAGTTTGTAACTCATACATGGGTTCATATTGGGAATAATACATCCCTAGGATAGTATTAAATAGAGGAGTTGGATTAGGCATTTGATATCCTACGGGAGGGAGAACTCCTAAAGTTCTCAATTGTAAGCTTATCTATTGTTGCAATTTAATGGCTAAGTGATAAAATTTAGATAGAGAAATAATCTCAACGGAAACATATGTCATCTACAAAAACAGGCCAATCAAGGGATCTACAGCCCTTAAATATGCCAAAATAACAATATTTTCGGCAACCAAGTAAGGATCTTGTAGCCTTTGGTACATCCTCTAGAATCTTGTGTTAAACAATGGTAATGGTTCATGGGGTTCTTTTCTTATGGTAGTAAATTGGTGATACAAAATGGCAGGGTCTATGTAGACTAGGAATTGATTGATAAAGGCATTTTCTAAGTTTGTCCAACTCATAATACCCCTAGGGTAGATTCAAACTAGTTGTATGCTATGTCACCTAAAGAGTGGGGGAATAATTTGCATACAACATCATGATGGGTTACTTGAGCATGAGTACAAACATCTTTGAATGTTTGTATGTGCTCTCTAGCACTCCTTGATTCTCCATGCATATATTTGGGACAGAATCTCTTTGGATTCTTGGAAAGATCATGTATACCACCAGGGATAATCCCCAATGGGGAGGGATTATTTATGAAAAAATCCATGGGTGGCAGTGGGACTAGTTGTGGAATAGGTGAGTTTGTCTGGTGAGTTGGTGTGGGTAGATTTGGTGGAAACCCAGATGGAGTAAGTGGTGTTGACAATGGTGGAATCAGGACTCTATGAGCCTAGGGCCTATACCTGAAAGGGGTTTGGATTTCAACCAATGGTTCTAGATTCTGAGAAGATCTAAGAACTCTTTCATACCTATCTAGTGAGAATGACCCAATTCAAGCCAGTTTGTTCCTCAAGCCCTCCTTCTAGCGCTAGATCTATTGATGGTAAAAATAGCACAACAACATTAAATAGTGTTGCAAGGTGTGACCCTTTTTATTCCTTGTAGCACTAGTGCTTGGGTTTGTGACATGGTCTAACCGCCACCTATGGTTCTTAACCGAAGCTTGTATCAAGCATTGACAGGACGATCTTTTGGTGCAACGACAAGTCTAGCAATTGGTATCAAAGTTGGTCACAGGTTCAAACCCCACACTTGTGTTGGGGGGATTGTTGCAAGGTGTGACCCTTGGTCTTCCTCGTAGCACTAGCACTTGGGTTTGTGACATGGTCTAACCGCCTCCTATGGTTCTTTACTGAAGCTTGTATCAGGCATTGATAGGTCAATCTTTTGGTGCAACAGAAATTCCAAAAAATAGAATATCTCTATCATATTTCTCCTAAAAAAGAAAGATAACATAAAGCAATCTATCTTCCAAGGTCCTGGTAGTTGGTTCTCAACTATGTTGATGTTGCTCAATGGACAATGCAACTATAATATTCAAGGGGTCTGGTAGTATAAAGGAATATAAACTGCATCATATCAATTAACCTACGTTTGGGGGGTATAAATAAATAGAAAAAGATAGATTGGGGCTTCAGAACAGTAAAATATGAATTAAAACTTCTTCACATCTAGACATGTACCTTAACAATGATTGTTTCTTCGATTAACCAAAACCATAACATGATGCAATCCACAACATAACCTACACCATTGCATACATTCACGGTGCTAATTCAACAATCACAACCATTCACTAAAACTTCACTTTAAGATTCAAACAGATCACTCACTTATTGCTAAAATCATATCAATAGACATAAAAGTAATACCATTCACAGATAATTCAATGAAATAATATTAAATCCGGTTTCCCTATTGATTTGCATCACATAGAAAAAAATAGTCACATCAACTCACTGGCATATGAATGATTATGATTCATTAACATTATCATTGAGGTTCAAACTTAACAATAACATGAAATAGTATAAAAAATGTAAAAAGTATCCAAGTATAGCAAAACTTTCAAAGTATCTTTCTAAAACTTATGAAATCCTAAGACTATAATCACTATATGTTATCTTATCAGGTGGCTAATCCTTCTTCAATCAACCAACCTTTACAAAATAGAGCCCAAAATTACATATAGGCACACCATGCATAAATTTCTCTCAATCAGAAATTGAGATCCACTAATCAAGGAGTTGGAACTACATGAAGGAACTATACTAGCTGATCTTTAGTTCAATAACTGATGAGCCTGTTGTGCAAAATCGGACGCCGAAGGAGGAAGGTGGAACTGGTGGATGAGAGCTTAAGTTCAACTCATGTCAAAACCTTGCAAAATAGGAGTGGAGAGGAAGTTGTCCATCGAGAAGAGAACATTTTGTTGCCAGCTCCTTCATGTGTTCCTTGGTCAAGGCTATATTCATCATAACTAGAGAATACTTGTTGAAGAATTTCCTCATCAAGTCTATCTACCCAAATATCCTTAAATTTAATTCTTGTTAACTCTGTTGAGGCGAATTCTTGCATATCTTTCAATTTGATCAACTCCCTCCTAGCAACTTTCACCTCATCTTTGATGTCCATGAGTTTATCCAATAACAAGTCTTCTCCATCATCTTCATTTTGCATCACTTCCTCAAATCTACTTCTCCATTTCTCCTTCAACTTATCGAGAGGAATACCTTCTTTGACTGGGAGGTCCACATTAACTAAAATAGCAACCACTACCTTCAATTCATCAATTTGTTCATTCAAGTCTTTACTAGCTTCTTGAACCTCATTCTTATGCTCATAAATGAATTTGGATCTAAACTGAATTATGCTCAAGGTCTTCTCAATGAAATTTACATTATCTTCATCAAGGATTGATTGCTCCAAGAGAGTTGGATTTGGCACTTTGCTGATGTCCTTTAGTTTCTTAACATGTTCTCTATACTCCTCATCTTGTTTCTCCAGGACCTTAGAATGTTAATTCATCTCTTCTACCAACTCAAGTGCACCTTCATGTACTTTAAAACAATCATTGAGCACCTCACCAACCTCTTGATTGAGCCTATCAAGCATCCTGTATAAGAAAATTTGCACCCTAGGCACAATTCCCCTTTTTTTCCTCTATACACTTTAGAAAACCCAAGTCGGAGGCTTAAATTCACTTAAGCCCACTGATGGTAGTCCACTTGGCATCTATTATGTGTGTCGGTGGAGGCGTTTCTATTAAAGACGCCCACACGGTGTGTAGACATTCGCATGGTGCGCTTACATCCCTCGTAGATTCCTGCGGATGAGCCAACAGAGGTGTTACTCTTCCCATTGGCAGCAAAGTTGTAACGCCTCCTTCAACCAACCGACCCAAATATGGTGAATTCCTTTCTCATTCCTTGATAATTATAAGGAAAGCAGAGGTGCGTAAATAGCTATCCTAACATCAAAACCACAGGGAAGAATGTAGATAGTGCTTTTAATTATCAAATTACAATCCAATTAAGAAACACATGAAAGATTTACAGAAACAAAAATAATACACAAAGACAATGAACAACATATTTACGTGGGAAAACCCTTTCAGGAAAAAACCCACCACACCAAGCTAAATCTCTTTGTATTTCAGTAACAAATAATTACATACAATGCAAAGACACAACTCTCTGTTATTAGTTCACAGTAGTTTCATTCACTGTTCAATCTCTTTACAGAAATGCTCTCAATAATCTAATAATTTTCCAACTTAGAATTGATCCCTTAAATCTTATCACATTCTGATTTTTATCTTATGTTCATCCTTATTCGCCATTACCCATCGTAGAAAGTTTCCTTTCGAGTGTTGATTTTTCCTTGCATGCAGTTCAGCTCCAGCGTCACAACTATTGCAAAAAACTAACCGCCAACCATTTTAATTTTGCTTCCTCTTATTGGTCCACGAGACACCACATAGGATAGTCAAATGGTCAAGGAAACATTCAACTAAGTTTACATTTCGGTGAGACACAAGAAGTGTCTCCCCGATGCTCAAAGGCTTCACTGTCGATATCAGCGTAGGTTCCAACAGTCGGCAAGATGATATAGAGAACTCCACAAGTCATACCAAAACCACCAACACCCATTGCATTCCTATTGGCATCCATCTATCGGCAAGACATTATACCGAATGCAATCCACCTTGTGAAGATCTATCAGCGAGAGTCATACCGATGTTTACAACTCACATCAACCTCAGCACGACTATCGGCAAGACTATTGCAATTCACCAAGACTTCATACCGGAGTCTTCAAGTCATGCCGAAAAGAACACTCATCGGCAAGACTTACCGCCTTCACCAAGTCATCACGCCGAGCCTTCATGTGTTACTCTGAGTGCATACTGTTGGCGAGACTTATCTTCATTGCTAAGAGTTCTTACCGAACCTTTAGTGTTACCCGATGACCTTAAACAATTGGCGAGACATCACACATCGATAAGACTTCTTACCAAGCCACCATAGGTTATCCTGATGACTCAGTCACCATGAGTCTCCCCGACATCCTAGTGAATCGCTATCAGCGAAACAACCCACCATCGCTAAGACTTCATATCGAAGCAAGTGAGTTACACCAATGACTCTAAGATAAAGTTGTCGGTGAGACATTCATCAGTCGCTGAGACTTCTTCCCAAGACCTTTGTGTTACCTCGATGACCATATGCTATGAATCTCCCTGACACCCGATAAGAACATTCTGTCAGCCAGAGGTCTTCACTTAGTTGAAGGTCATACCGAACACAACAAGTCACTGCAATAGGCTTCATTTGGCAAGACATCATCATTGTCTCGGTGACCAGAGCTTTTCACAAGGATTCAAAATAGTTAGTTGGCCAGACATCAGATATATCACACCGACTTGGCTCTATTAGAGGTTTCAGCTTGTGAGATTGAGGCATATATTTCTAACAATCTCCCACTTAGCGAAGATCACACAGGCACCTCCAGAGCACAACAAAACTAATGAAAATCATGGGCCTTGAGGCCCATCAAACTGGCACACCACCTAAACTTGTATGTGCTCACTGGCTTTGTCAATCCATCTGCAACATTCTTTAGAGTATCCACTTTCTCCAAAGATACCTTCCCATCCTCCACCATATCTCGTACAAAGTGATACTGTACATCTATATGTTTCATCCTAGTGTGGAAAGTAGGATTTTTCGCCAAACATATAGCACTCTGACTATCACAGTAAATAATAATTTTTCCTGCATCAAAACCAATGTTAGAACACAAACATTTTAACCAGATTGCTTCTTTACAGTCATGTGTAGTTGCCATGTATTCTACCTCTGTAGTGGAAAAAGTGACTACAGCTTGCCGCTTGCTCATCCAACTCACTGCACCACCATTCATCATGAAAATATATCCACTGGTGGATCTCCTGCTGTCAATGTCCCCTACCCAATCAGAATCCACATAACCTCAAATGTTGAGAGTCCTCTGTGATTCAACCAAGTTTCCATGGTAACACAAAGCATAGTCTAAAGTTCCCTTCAAGATATCTAACCACTCTCTTCACAGCATCCCAATGTGTCCTTCCAAGATTTTCCATAAACCAACTAAGTACTCCCACTGCTTGGGCAATGTTTGGCCTTGTACAGACCATTGCATACATAAGGCTGCCAACCAGACTAGCATAGGGCACATTGGTCATGTCCTCCATCTCAGTAGGAGATTTTGGACAATCTTCAACAGATAGCTTCGTTCCCTGCAAAACTGGAACAACTAGCTGCTTGCAATCAGTCATGCAAAATCTCTCTAGAACAGTCTTGATATGCATACTCTGACTGAGCCAAAGTTTTCTATTCTTCCTATCCCTAGTTATTTCCATTCCCAGAATATACCTTGTTGCACCAAGATCTTTCATTTCAAACTTTGCAGACAACTAAGACTTAAGATTAGAAATCATTAGCTTACTATTGCCTATGAACAACATATCATCAACATAGAGAGCAATAATAAGGATTTGATCACTTTCAGCTTTGTAATATACACAATAATCCGATTTTGATCTTACAAAACCCAATGACAAAACAAACATGTCAAACTTTTGGTACCACATTCTAGGACACTGTTTTAACCCATACAGAGATTTCTTCAACTTGCAAACTAGTCTTTCTTTACCTTTTTCCAAAAAGTGCTCCGGCTGGGACATATAAATTTCTTCTTCAAGATCACCATGAAGAAATGTTGTCTTCAGATCCATCTATTCAATCTCTAAGTCATACGCTGATGCAAGTGAAAAAATAAATCTAATAGATGTCAGCTTAGCTACAGGAGAAAATATTTCTCCATAATCAATTCCCTCTACCTGGGAATAACCTTTTGCAACCAGCCTCGCTTTATATTTTTCTACACTACCATCTAGACCAATCTTCTTTTTAAATACCCATTTGTAGCTCACAACTTTTCTGCCTTTAGGAAATGGTACCAAACTCTAGGTATCATTCTTTTCTAATGATGTCATTTATTCATTCATGGCTTCCAACCAAGAGTTTGAATCAGACATTTTAAATGCCTCTTTTACAGTCCTAGGTTCATCAGTGCTAGAAATTAAAGCATAGGCACAAGTAGACTCAATCAAAGAAAACCCATACATATTAGGTTGCTTTCTTTCATGAGTTGACCTCCTCACAAGCTGAGGCTGAGGTGGTTCTTCATCTTCTTCAGAACTTTCAGAGCTACTTGATTGAATCTCTTTGTATTTTAGTAACAAACAATTACATACAATGTAGAGACGCAACTCTCTGTTATTAGTTCACAGTAGTTTCATTCACTATTCAATCTCTTTACGAAAATTCTTTCAATAATCCAATAATTTTCAAACTCAAAATTGATCCCTTAAATCTTATCACATTCTGATTTTTATCTTTTGTTCATCCTTATCCACCATTACCCATCGTAGAAAGTTTCCTTTCAAGCATTGATTTTTCCTTGCATGCAGTTCAGCTCCAGCATCGCAACTATTGCAAAAAATCCTACTGCCAACCATTTGAATTTTGCTTCCTCTTATTGGTCCATGAGACACCACATAGGATAGTCAAACGGTGCAGGAAACATTCAATTGAGTTCACATGTTGGTGAGACACAAGAAGTGTCTCCCCGATTGTCAAAGGCTTCACTGTTGATATCAGCATAGGTTCCAATAGTCGACAAGATGATATAGCGAACTCCACAAGTCATACCGAAACCACCGACATCCATTGCATTCCTATCGACATGCATCTATCGGTAAGAGTTTCCTGCATCGGCAAGACGTTATACTGGATGCAAATTCACCTTGTGAAGATCTATCGGCGAGAGTCATACCGATGTTTATAAGTCACATTGACCTCAGCACTGCCATTGGCAAGACTATCGTAGTTCGCCAAGATTTCATATCGGAGTCTTCAAGTCATGCTGAAAAGAACACTCATCAGCAAGACTTACCGCTTTCCCCAAGACATCACGCTGAGCCTTCATGTGTTACTCTGAGTGCATAATGTCGGCAAGACTTATCTTCATCGCTAAGAGTTCTTACCGAACCCTTAGTGTTACCCCAATGACCATAAACAATCGGCGAGAAATCACACAACGGTAAGACTTCTTACCGAGCCACCATAGGTTATCCCAATGACTCAATTGCCATGAGTCTCCCTGACATCCTAGTGAATCGTTGTTGGCAAGACAACCCACCATCGCTAAGACTTCATATCGAAGCAAGTGAGTTACACTGATGACTCCAAGATAAAGTCATCGGTGAGACATTCATCAGTCGCTGAGACTTCTTCCTAAGACCTTTGTATTACCCCGATGACCATATGTTATGATTCTCCTCGACACTCGATAAGAACATTCTATCAACCAAAGGTCTTCACTCAGGGATAGGTCATACCAAACACAACAGGTCACAGCGATAGGCTTCATTCGACAAGACATCATCACTGTCTCGGAAACCAGAGCTTTTCACAAGGATTGAGAATAGTTAGTCAGCTAGACATCAGATATGTCACACCGACTTGGCTCTATTAGAGGTTTCATCCTGTGAGATTGAGGCATGTATTTATAACAATAATCAATCTTTGAACTTGCATTTAGATGTTGGATGAAGGATTGTAAAGACACTACACCACATCAAGCTCTCATGCTCTCATTCACAAAGCTCATTTTGTACTCAAGCATTCCATAGCAGCAACATCAACACTTCATCACATTGGTAGAGCAAGTTTGGGACCACACCATTATAGCAGAGGCTTGAGTTCCTCTCATTTCTCCCCCAAGCATACTTGAGTGCTCTTATTGGAAGTGGTAAGCTTCTCTCTCCTCTCCTATATCATTTGGTTGAGTAGCATAGTATTGTTTGTAGTGCTTGTGTTCTTATCACTCCTTTATCTCTTTTTGATTGGTTATCTGTGGAGGTGGGAACACCTAAACGGGGCTCTAACTGAGGCAAACCCCTATATAGCCATCCCCCAAAATTCTCTCTCTTATTGTGTGTAGGTGTGTGAGATCTTGGAGGATCAGCTAGCGAATGAGTTCATTGGTGAGATTCTCATCTTTATCACTCTTGTTTATTTTCTTTACAATATTAGAGATTATTTAATTTACCTAGTTCTATCATTTTGGCCCTTTAATTAGCTTGTTGGGTCGTTAGCTATTTTCTTGTGGCTTGACCTTTTCTTTGTCATTGTCTATCCATACAGACTATAGAGTTCTTTTGAGACACCATCGCGTTGCGCTATCATCCAAAGTCTGCGCTTTTGTCCTCAAACAGAAAGTTTCCTGAGACGAAGTGTTAAGCCTAGAAACTAGCTCACCTTGCCTCTTTCTGCAATTCAGGCCTATTGAGTAGCTAAGAGGCCCTATGGTCCTCGCTACCCTCACCTTACATACCCTAAATAATACATTTAGCTAAGGAAAGTTAGGGAAGCTTCTCATGTCTTGACCCTTCATGACCTGGGGTCTTGCATGCGGTGGTCCCCCTCTCTTATGTTTTTGGTGAACCTGACGTGAATCGACATTTGTCCATTCATTGGTGTTAAAAATCCCTTTAGGTATTTCGTGGTTGTTGTGACCTCGGGTGTTGTGAAGCTTTATGAGCATCACAACCCTATCCACAACTTATAGGCATATCATAAGGAGAAGTGTACGACACCTCTCAATGTATAGAGCGAAGGTCTCGCTTGGTATCTCTATGGGTCTTTTCTCTGGTCCCATTATTGGTTTGGCTATGCAAGAGAAGTTATCGAGGAATGAGATGGGGTTTGCTGACGAGACCAATCACATTCCCACTCCCCCTATGTCTCCCATGCCATCATCGGTGGATGAGCATGAGGCCATTCAAATCCCTGTTGGATATGTGTCCGCTCTTACAAGGGGGTTGGGTGACCTTGAAAATCATTTGCAAAGAAATCTAAAGATGGATAGGGCCACTCGAGTTGTTATTGAATTAAGAAATATGATGAACAAAGATAAAATAGGTCTAGAGCTTCTGAGTAGTATCTTCAGTATCGTTAAAGCGTTCGCTCCTTCAGGAAACTCTAGTTTTGCACAAGGAGTCACCTGTGGAGAGCCTGAGAGACAATTAGGAGTAGCAATGCCTCCTACTTTTGTCTACATGACCGATGCAGTCCCTTCCATTAGTATCCCTTCCATCCCTAATCAACTGAAAACTATCAAAGTGAATAAGGTCATGTTGGGCTTTAGCTTTACCCCTTCTGTCACCTCCAGTGGTGGAGCAAGTGGTGGAGGCTTTAATAGTGGCGGTGGATTTGGTAGTAGAGGTAGTGTAGGTGGAAGTGGATCTGATGGAGGTCATGGTGATGGTTTCGATAGAGACCCTACCGGCAGCAGTGGCCTTGGTGGTGGCTCTAGAGAAAATCACACTAGTGGCGGTTCTGGAAGTGGACCTGGTGGTGGTTCTGGTTGAGAAGTTTCTTCTGGCCCTTTATCTTCTAATGACCCTATTTTGAATACTCTACTTCAAGATATGGGTAAGATGTAGAGTTAGTTAGCAAGCCTCTCCCAAGCCTCTACCCAGCCCATTTTTTATCCCTTCTTCTGACATAGTCCATTGTCGGTCACTATCTTAAACACTCCCTTCCCTTAGGGGATGGAAATTCTGAAGTTTGAGAAGTTTGGTGGCAAGGGAGATCTGCAGACACACATGTCTGCCTTTAATGCTCTTTGTACTAATTTCTTCTATCATGATGCTTTGATGGCTAAACTATTTCCCCAATCTCTCAAGGACACAGCACTCGAGTGGTACTATTCCTTGCCTAATAATTCCATTTTCTCATTCTATCAACTTGTTAACCAATTTCTTAGACAGTTCCAAGAAAACATCGGGCCGAAGATGACCTTCTCGGATCTCATCCGATGTAAGCAAGGAGACAATGAGAAGATCATTAATTTCATAGCGTGTTATCAAGCACTCCTTTCACAAATCTCATATCAGCTTCCCAACTCTAACGTGCAGAATGTATTCATAGGCAACTTACAAAGGCCTTGGCAAGAGAAGTTTTCCTTAATGAAATATCCCTCTTTCAGCATCTGTGTGTAGCTTTACGAGAGTACCAATAGATGGTTGCTCAATTCAAGGGATATTCCTCGTGCTCCCATTCTGAAGGGAAATCCATTGTATCAATATCCAGAAAAGGAAAAGCCATTGCGAATGTAGTAGCCACTGCTAATCACGACGGCCTCAAATGCAACCAGAAGTTCACAAAGTTATCATAATCTTATACCTCCATCTTACAAAAGTTGTTGAGGGATAAGATCATAACTTTTATAGCTCATAATCTCGTTAAGAAACCTTACCCTAACTAGTATGATGGGAGCACTTACTGTCAGTACCATCATGTTAATGGACATGATACCGAACGTTGTATGTGGTTGCATCATGAAATACAAGACTGCATCAAAGACAGTAGCATTTGTCTCCATGGGAATAAACAAAACACTAACAAATCAATGGTGAAAGAGAATAGTGAATTGAAGATATACACGGACCCATTTCCATCGCATTCTACTAACATGATTATTGATCCCACTTATTCTGCTTCTCAACATGAGGCCTATGTGAATATGGTCACAGTGACTTCCACTATTTCACCCACACTTGATTCGTCGGATTTTACATTTATAGCACAGGATCTACCTTTGAACAACAAGCCCTCGCCTCTCTATATTCCCGCTTGTATCAATGGTAACATTGTAACAAGATTCTTGATAGACCCCATGAGCCATGTGAATGTTATTACCAAAGAAACATTAGTATTGAACTCATTGCAAAAAGAAAAGTATGGAGAGACAAAATCTACCATCTGTACCCACGATGGTATAATTTTTAAACCTTATGGCTTGATCACTATGTCCGTCCTAGTTGGACCTAGGACTGTTGACATGGTCTTCAATGTTATTCCGAAGTCGAACCTATTTAGAGTGAAGTTAGGAATTCCTTGGCTAGCTTCCATGAATGGGGTCACATCTTTTATTCATAAGTGTCTAAATTTTTCCCACGAGGGTGACGTGCATGTAGTACATGATACCGGATATCAACCTTTGGTATCTTGTGGTGGATATTCATTGGATCACTTTTGGCCCTCTCTGGTTGGTCTAATTCCTTTGAGAATGGATCTACTTTAAAAGAACTATGTGGAGTATAAAACTAGAGGCAAAGGGGAGCCAAAGTTGACCCTTGGACTGTAACAGAGCAACCAGCTACCTCCTCTTCCTGGGAAGAGAGGAAGAAGCCCACGCTTACGACTACTCCCTCTCTGAGAGAGGAAGAAAATTCCATGTCAATCCCTTCTCCTTCCCACAAAGGTAAAGAGAAGGTTATACCATCCCCTCCCTCTTCCCCAAAGGAGGAAAAGAAACCCATAGCGGCTCCCTTTTCTTCTTGTAAGGGTAAAGGGAAAAATACCTTTCCATGGACTTCCCTATCCTCTCCCCTTTCCTGAGAAGAGTGTTGGATGAGCAAGCCCAGTGGCTATCCATTAAATCTGATGATTCCTCCTTGGTGTAGGCTCAAGATTAGGATCGCGAACCTTCCTAATGAATTTCCAAGACCATGGTACTACTTATACAGCAGAAAGAAAGGTTCTTGAAGAGAATTCGATCTGTGACCTCCTACTACTCCTTCCCCTAAGGTAGTGAGTAGAAAGAGGCTCTCTACCGAGGCTCTCAAGTCGACTCCTCTCGTCAATCCTTAGCTTGCTCCCCCTGCTCCTACATAGGAACTCATTCCTCCACCCGAAATTGACATAGTGGACATTCCTATAATCAAGTAGGAACCTTCCACCCCTTCGCAAGCTCGAGCTTCTAACTCCAAGAGCCATAGGAACTACCTTGCACATAAGCATAAGTTTCAGAGAAAGGCTCTCCTAGCTAAGCAAGTCACTTCACAAAAAAAGGAGGAAGAAATGACCACCCCCACTTTGAGGCCATTTGCAGTGTTGTCTTCCTCCTCTCTTGTTTTGTCTCTTCTGCCCAATCCACTCCCGGCTTCCGTTGCGAGCAAAAAAGAAACTAACCCTAATTGGGTACAAGTGTTTATTGCTCCCTTGGTGGATCTGCCTTTGCTAATGTTCATTCCAAATATTCAACCCTTCCCAAAACCCATGGATATGGTTAACACTTTGGTCGTATCTACTATGGTTTTTTCCTCCTCCTCCTCCTCTGCACCTCTAGCTTCGTCTGTGGGGAGTTCATCTCCTCCTGCGAAAAAAGAGGCAAAGGCTAGTCCTTCTTGTGATAAAGGACGTAGGAGGAGCCCACCTTCATAAGGTGGCCCTATGATGACTTGTTATGTCCTTGTGACAAAATCAGTCCAGGCATTTCCTGAGTTTTTCACCGCTCCCAAATCATTTGGCGAGCCTAATGGTGGATCTCAGGCATAGCCCATCCCATCCGCTAAAGTAAGACATATAACTCCTATGGGGTGCATGTTTAACTCTATGGATGAAGTCCCAACCTTGTTGGTGATCTTTGCAAAATCATTGACCTTGACTCCACATGAGCTCGACAGAGAGGACCTTGAGGGGTCCTCTTCCTTGGCCCTTGTTGCGGGAGGGTCAAATACTCCTCCTCTTAACATTCCACCCTTGCAGGCTCATTCTCCTTCCCCTTATGAAGACTTAGATTGGGAAGTGGGTGACTTTTTGGATGATCAATGTTAGGAGGAGGTCCCCTTTTCTTGATCTTGTGTGCATGTGTGTGTGTTTTGTACTGTGTTCCCCTGTACTCATGTTATGTGTTCCTAGATGACCCTCATCACCCTTGTTGGTGTCTGGATACAGGCATGGTTTTTGTGTTGTAAACCTTCTTTTGTTTGTATCATCATTCTTTCGTGTTTGTGCTTGATTTTCATTAAATTGGGGATGATGCAAAGCGCTGGGGGCATTTAGGCCTCCCTTCCATGTTCACCCAATTTTTTTATTTTTTATTATGTTTATGTGCATTCTTCCTGATCTAGTTGGGGATTGATGATCTTTCACCTTGCATTGTGGTTACCTACTATTATATGAGCTCGAACAGATCTGACCCCATTAAACCAAATCCCCATGTTCCCTTTGTGTGTGCTTTTCGATTTCTCTTTATTTTTCTCTCTTCTTTGCTTGAGTTGTCCCTCCTATGTGTGAAAATGTTCTTTAACACTTCAACTTTCAAAAAATGAATTTTTTTCCAACGAATCTTTTCTTGGGAGTCTTTACAATATCGTTTCCTTGGAAGTGCATTCTCAACCTAGAACCCTAATGGAATGTGTTTCCTTCATCATGAGTTCATAAAGAAAGGACATGAAGACCTTCCTCCAAAGTGGGAACAACTTTGACTTCCCCTCACATGGAGGCATGACCTTCCTTTTGAATTCCTTGATGAAGTGAACATCTTTCGAAAGGATCCCTTGATGATGAATCACTCTAAGATGACAACTTTTGAATTGCATGTCCCTTGAGTGGACCCCCTTATACTTCATGGTGGGTTCCTCAAGGACCCTTTCTTCAAAATCCTTTGTAACAAATGGACTCTTTCATGTCTAGCCTAGGGGCAGCCTGACTAGACTCTTTCTATTCGTCCTTTTGCATCTAGGTTGGGGGTATCCTAACTAGACCTTACTTTTTCAAAAAATGTGTCCCTTGAGTGGACCTCTCTCCTTTTGAAGGGTTCCTAAGGGACCCCTTTGAAATTCTTTCAGTCTGTGTGACCAGCCGCTTTTTAGACATGTTCTATCTGTGGGTAGACATATCACCGCTCTTAGATGTGTTCTATCTACGGGTAGATGTATTGATGCTTTAGACATGTTCTATCTACAGGTAGACATGTCACCACTCTTAGATGTGTTCTATCTATGGGTAGACATATTGGCACTTTAGACACGCTCTATCTGTGGGTAGACATGTCACCGCTTCTAACATGTTCTATCTATGGGTAGACATGTCACTGCTTCTTGACTTTGTGGAATCTGGTTCCTTGGGGCTTCCTCCATGCGAGAGATCTTGGGGGTTGCCTCTTTGTAGGTTTTTAGGTCTGTAAGATTCTTTGTTTTTCCAACTCCATAGTTCCGAGCAGCTATGGAGTCCTTTTTTTTCCCTACATCTTCATGTTCGCCAGATCATGGTCTACTTCCTTGACGGTTTAGGTATACTTTTCTAATCCTACTCTCTTCTTGATCTACTTTATCGAGCACTCATCAGTACTTGTACTCGCTAAAGCGGGGGAAAAATGTATAAGAGCGAATTTGCACCCTAGGTGCAATTCTCCTTTTTTGCCTCTATACACTTTAGAAAACCTAAGTTGGAGGCTTAAATTCACTTAAGCCCGCTGATGGCAGTCCACTTAGCACCTTTTTTGTGTGTCAGTGGAGGAATTTCTTTTGGAGATTCTCGTACAACGTGCATACATTCACACGGCGCACTTATGTCCCTAGCAGATTCATGCAGTTGAGCCAGTAGAGGTGTTAGTCTTCCCATTGGCAACAAATTTTTAACACCTCCTTCGGCCACCGACTTGAATATGGTCATTTCCTTTCTCATTCCTTGATAATCATTCTTTGAACTTGCATTTAGAGGTTGGATGAAGGATTGGAAGGACTCTACACCACCTCAAGCTCTCATGCTCTCATTCACAAATCTCATTTTACACTCAAGTATTCCATAGCAGCAACATCAACACTCCATCACGTTGGTAAATCAAGTTTGGGACCACACCATTGTAGTAGAGGCTTGAGTTCCTCTCATTTCTCCCCCAAGTATCCTTGAGTGCTCTTGGTAGAGGTGGTAAGATTCCCTCTCCTCTCCTCTAAAATTTGGTTGAGTAGCATAGTATTGTTTGTAGTGCTTGTGTTTTTATCACTCCTTTATCTCTTTTCCATTAGTTGTCTGTGGAGGTGGGAACACCTAAACGAGGGTCTGACTGAGGAAGACCCCTATACAGCCACCCCCCAAAATTCTCTCTCTTGTTGTGTGTAGGTATGTGAGCTCTTGGAGGATCAGCTAGTGAACAAGTTCATTAGTGAGATTCTCCTCATCTTTATCACTCTTGTTTATCTGCTTTACAATATTAGAGATTATTTAATTTACCTAGTTTTATCATGTTCACCCTTTAATTAGCTTGTTAGGCCGTTAGCTAGTTTTTGTGGCTTGACCTTGTCTTTGTCGCTATCTGATCATATGGACTACAACGCACTTTCGAGACACCAATGCATCATGCTATCATCCAAAGTCTGCGCTCGACCAGCTCACCTAGCCTCTTTTTGCACTTTGGGCTTGTTGAGTAGCTGAGAGGCCCTATGATCCTCACTACCCTCACCTTACATACACTAAACAATACATTTTTTGAGGTAAGTTAGGGTAGCCTCTCGCATCTTGACCCTCCATGACCTGGGGTCTTGCATGCGGTGGTCCCCCTCTCTTACACATCCCCACCTTGCTCCTCATTTGCACTAATTCATCAGCTTCTTTCTTACTTAATAAGATTGGGGTCTCTGGAGCAGTAGCTTGTTGAGCAACTAGAGTGAAGACATCCTTCAAGAAATTGTGTAGTTGATCCAATTGAGCTTTAAGTTCATCCTTCTGCTTATCTTTGATCATTTTGTATTTGGTGGAGGAAGCTACAATATCAATGAGGTTCATCTATTGATTTCTTATAGGTCTCCCCAAATTGGCAGTGCCTAATTGGTAATCAGTTATTTGCATATCTTGTCTATCTTTATCCACCATTGAGATTGTACATTCAACAACAATCTCTCCTGCATTTTTGAGCTTAGTGGAATGAAGAACCCTAGCCTTTTTCTTGGGTATTTCCTTCTCTATTTCTTTCATCATTTCATCCCAATTTAGAGGCTAAGGTTGAACTACTTCTTTTCTCTCAAGATCAAGTTTTAGCCATGTTGGAGCAGTAGGGATAGTGACCACTTGTATAGAAAAAGAAGCAACGGTGACAGAAGAAAGAGGTTGCAATATGGTAGTCCTAGGTTGAGAATCATCCTCTTGTACATTTTGTTGTTCTCTTTGTGCAGCTTCTTGTGCCAACCTTTCAGCTTCTTCTTTATATTTTTTCTCCTGCAACCTTTTAGCTTCTATTTCATTTTTCAAATGCTCTTCTTCTAGTCTCTTCTCCTCATACATCTGATCTCTCTACTTCTCAAGCTCTTTAACCTTGTCCCATGCATCTTTAGATCTTTGGTCATACAGAGCAAGTTCTTTAGCCTCTTTTTCTCTTTGTAGGTGTTCTTCCTCTTCCTTCCTTTTGTGGGATTCCTCAATAGCCTTAAACTTAGCCTCAAGGGCCTCTCTTTCCCTCCTTTGTCTAGCTTTCCCCTCCTCTATATCATGGATCTTTTGGAATATTGCTAATTTTTCCCTCTTCGTTCATTTTGAGTTCTTGCTCTCTTTGTTGTTGTTGCCTAGCTAGTTCATCAATGATGTAGACAAGGGTCACCTCAACCTTTTCAAACATGATTCCGCAACTTGATCCTAAAAGGCTCTTAAAACATGAGTTTTCTTCTTCAATGCACAAGGCACCCAATGGCTCAAACATAATAATATTGTTTTAGAATTCCTCCAAGACCCCAAGAGGCATCTAACAAGTTTATATTTCCCAATCTAAAAAGGATAACTCACTTTCAAAACCTCAAGAACTCATGTTTTCTCTTTCACCATTCAAGCTCTCATTCACCTAGTAAGACTCCAAGACCTGTTTTTGAATCTTTTCTCACAATAAACCAATCAAAATCGCAAATGGTTTACACTTCTAGGGACTCATTAACCAAGAACAAAACATATCTCAAACCCACCATAGGGTGCTTTAGAACATCAAGACTCATTTTGACTTTTTAAGCTAAAATGGGCTCCAATTAGCCCTCTTTTGCAAAGGAACCCACCTTCAAACTTGCAACTAGTTTACCAAATCTCAAAATAGTCTCAAAGCAGCTTGCAAAACTCAAGATTTCTCAACTTTCAAGTTCTTACATTCTCATTTAGACCTCTAATCCCCAAACCCTCATTTTTCACCATTTTAACAAGGGCTTATTGATTTACCCATGCCCTAACTTCTCACCAACTTAAAACCACTTAAATCCTTCATTATTTTAATTGTACATGCTTAATACATCATTACATTAGACTTCCCCCATGTTTAGCATACACTTCCCTTGTAGACCACTTTATTTTCACACTTTTCCAACCCTTTCCAATAGGATTTTCAACCTTTATTGACACCTAGCCTTCCTCAACCTCTCAGACTCTCCAAACATATCAAAATACACCTAAAAGCTCAAGAACAAACAAGTTCCAGCCTATTCTTCTACTGGTTTTCAAAATCCTATTCCCTAGCCATGCACAAATGGCATAAAAGGTGTCTTTATGTTGGGACAGCGTGGGTTTTTCCTCCAGAGCTCTCTCAACCTTAGAAAAATATTCCTAGGACTACTACTAACCTAAAAAGTCCCATTCCACCTAGGTATAGTAATTACATAAGGGTGGAATGGCCTTTTTGGCTCATGTTTACTCTCAAACCCTTATGCTCTGTTACAGACCAATTTACAGACTTCAACCTCTAACTCACTCTATACACAATTAAACTCTTCAAAAATAGATTAGAATGGAATCCAAAAACATGTTATAACAAGTTCAAAACATTTGAGAGCCAATCCCTATTGTACGGACCCGTACACAGGCTAGGAATAAGAGAAAACTTAGGAAATAACTATAAAACAGAGGTTCTTGATTGATTTCCTTCCTCAAAATGATACAACCCTTGCACAATCCTTCAAGAGGACTTATAAACATTTCCAACTCAAAAACCAACCATGAAACACCTACAACTAACCATTCAACCACCTAGACCCTTACATTGCTCAATTTTGCATTTTGACAATTTGTTGACAATAAACACATTATTATGCAACCTTTTGTATTTTTTGGCACTAACTAACACCAAATACCCCCAATTACATCAATAATTGTCTCAAAGACCTTATTTAACATAAAATAACTCAATTACCCCTAGATTCCTAATGCCTTCCATCAAATGTTGAATTTTTTGGAAATGTGTGTATTGGGTGCTCCTGCACCATACGCCCTGGCTTAAAAATTCTTCCAAGTCTCTTGCAAGTATTCATCTACAAAAAATATGGATCTCCAACCTCTAATGCTCCTTGCTTGTCCTTGTAGATACTTCATTTTGACCTTTGTCTTAGTCTTGTCTATGATCACCAATCCTTTGCTTGCATTGTTTCCTTGAACCTGCACTTACACACCTCAACCAGTTGCTCTCAACATGCTCAACATGTCTATTCAACACCACACTATTCTCTTTACCTTTCATCTTAACCTTGGGTTTATCCTTCATCAGCAAAATCATCAATACAAGGAAGCAACATAAGACTTCCTTCATCCTCTGCCTTCTAACTCCTTTCTTCACAATCTTCCTTAGTTTTCCTATGCTCAAAACAATATTCACAGTAGCATACATCTACCACACAACCAATGTCCAATCCATATCTCTTGCTTTCTTCTCCATCACAATTGGAGACTTCTCAAATTCTTTTTCTCTAGCCTTCACTAGGCTTCTCACCATCAACTCTCTGGTGTATCCTATCACTGAAGCTTCACTCATCCTCTTTTGTTCATCCTCTATACACTCTCCCACAAACTCACTCACTGCCATCTGCAATTCCTTTTGATTTATTATCTTCTCTTCTACCTTATCTTGATCTTCTTCCATGAAGTCTTCGTTAGCATCTTCAAATACATCTTCTTCTTCCTTTATCTTCTTTGCATCTTCAAGTTCCTTCACCTTTAGATCTTACATCAATCTTGTTGTCTCTATTAACTTTGTACCTTTTGATATGCAGTCCACTGTGTTTGCAATCTCTATCCTCTTATCATTTACATCTGCTTTAAGGGAGACTCCACTGCCCCAATGATTATCTTTTCACTTCCTTCAATCCTTTCATGGCTTTCTCCAACCTACTCACTTGTCTTGACTATCTCCACACTCTTTTCTTTCATACTATCAACCTTCAAAATCTTTGTAACATCAGATCTTTCATTTTTTCTCCTCACACACATCTGTTGTACCTTATTTTTTCCATTATCTGTCTCATGTTTCTTTCCATCTCTTTGACCTTTTAGTGGACACTGCTTTTCATCTTTACTAGCCTCACTAGGCCTCCCTTTCCCTTCTATTGATGACTCTCCCACACTCTTATACTTTTCCTTTTGAGGGATCTCTGTCCCAAGTGTTCTTTTTCCATAAATCACTATAACAGTCATGTTCTTTGTTTCCTTGTCCTCATTCTCTTGCAATTGAAAAATCTCTGACCTACCTTTGTCTTCTTCACACTCTTTATCCTTATCTTGTGCCCTCAAGGTATTTTCATCTCTGACCTTCATTATCTTTGTTTCCCTTTGCTCCAAAAACTCTCTTTTTCCACACATGCTTATCCTTCTTTGTGTCCCTTCATCCTGCAAACACCTCAAGGTGTACCTTTGCACATCCTTTTCAATTTCATACACATTAAGTCTTCCATCATGAATAGTGTGTGATAGAAAGATGTGTATCAAAATAAGATAAACAAATCACACAAAATGAAACATTAAACTAAAGAAAAGCAAGATAAATGAATTCAAAGAAAACAAACAGAGCTTCTTCAGAACCGTTCCATTTTTCTCTATCTCCAGGGATTTGTTTGAAGCTGCTGCTGTCAGATTGTGTAAGCAAAGCTTCTTAGAATGGCAACCTGTAGAACGAGTGTGCAAAAAGGAAAGTGCTTCTCTATCCTATATGCTAGTGGAGTGAAAATGTTGATATAGATATGCACAAGGGTTGTAGATTATGCACAAGGGCTGTGAATTATGGATGCTATTGAAACTAAACTATGAGGATGATTGGCCATGATATGGAATGATTCTACAATATATGAATGCTAAAAGACTATTCTATGGATGCTTGAAAGCTATTTGACTATAGTTTTCCTGTATGAAAGTTTCTCTATGATTTCAAAGACCCAGCAGTCCTTTTTATAGCTTTTTGCAGGCAAGAGCCTGGCTGGCAAAGATCAATGGCTGTGAGATTATCTGGTAGATTTGAATGGTGAGAGATGGAGAGGTTGAGAGGAAGATGGAGAATGTTGGGAGGTTGGAGAGAAGAATGGAGTCTTGTCTTCAACCCATGGGAACAAGCTTGCACAGAACAGAGAAATGAATTTTTCGTTTTGGAAGTTTGTTTCACATTGTTGAAGATAATGCAATATTAAATAAATAAATTTATTTAATTTCATGTGAGTTTGATTTTTGATTTAAGGATTATAGAAAATTCAATTAAATATTTGAACATTTAATTGTGAATAGACTTTAGAAGAATTTAATTAAATATTTAGAATATTTAATTATGATGGACTTTAGAAGAAAAGAATACTTAATCTTTATTTGAATAAAATATTCAAGCCAAGATTAAATGATAATTAATATAAATAAATCGTAATGTTTATTTAATTAATTGAGAAATGAATAAGAAAAGTGATTAAATAAACTTATTTATTTAATCGAAATGAAAGAATGAACAATATAAATAAATTATTTAGATTTATTTATACGTAGATCGAATTCAGAGTTTTAATTAAATATTAAAAATATTTAATTAATTACCAGACTATTGTGATGTGACCATTTTTAGGTGTATACATTTTTCCCCTCTTTGAAGTGATGTGTTTTACGCATTACTTCAAAGAATTTTGAAATTTTCCCCAGATGTTGACTGTCGGATGTTGATAGGTAAATGCCCCCTCGAATGATGAATTGATAAGATTTTGATTTTTGTGAAAAATTTTGAATTTTTAGACGAACACCAAATTGATGTAAAATGTTTTAAATAGGTTAAAAATGTGATTTTCCATGTCATTTTTCATTTTAACCTAGTAAAAATTGTAAATTTTGAGCTCTGGAGTGAGAAAGATGGCACTTCTAATTCACCAGCACCGTTTCGAGTGCATCCAACAACATCAGCGGCCGGTGCACTATGGACCTGTGGTATGTGCCCCATTAAACTTCTGCTTTTTGAAAATTTTCCGTTTGGAGCACGTTTATCCATGTTTTGATTGTGAAAGAGTGTGATTTAGTGCCCTTGATTATTTGCATAGCACCCATGAAGGTTTTCATAGCGCCCTTGATAAATTTCATAGCGCCCATGATGTTTTTTGTAGCGCCCATGATTTTGTAGCACCCTTGATGATTTTCATAGCGCCCATAATTGCATATTGTTGTGAGTGATAAATTTGTTCCCAAGGTTGTTGGAAAACAAATAATAATTGATAAATTTTCTTTTAAAGTTCTTAAAAATAAATAGTTGTTTGATAAGTTTGCTTCTAAGGTTGTTAAAAACAAACAGGATGTTGATAAATCTACTTTTCATGATGATGAAAAACAAATAGTTGATTGATATGTTTGCTTCTAAGGTTGTTAAAAACAAACATGATTTTGATATATTTTCCTTCCATGATGATGAAAAACAAACAATTGATTGATATGTTTGCATCTAAGGTTGTTAAAAATAAACATGATTGTGATATATTTGCTTTTCATGAAAATGAAAAACAAACAGTTTGATATTCATATTTGATTGATGAGTTGTGATGTTTTGATATTGATTTTGCTTTGTCATGATGATGTTTCAATAGGAGAGATTGGGCGTTCTACAGTTACGGGAGACATTCCCAAAGACATGGGGATTGATTCTACAGCTGGTATAGGCAGATAGAGATATTATCAAGGCATGTGGACTGACTTCATTACTTGAGATGCCTGAGGTGCATCTCAACAAAGCTTTATTGACAGCACTTGCAGAGAGGTGGCATAGTGATACCAACACATTTCATTTACCGACCAGAGAGATTACCATGACTCTAGAGGATGTGTATCGCATCTTGAGGATTCCAGTTATGGGAGAGATAGTGAGTTTCGATGTCTGAGAGGCGGGAGGTACTGATGCCTTGAGACGGATATTCAAAGATGATGAGATTGTAGGATATTATATCTCATGGAGAGAGATGACATATTCATATGTACCCCTACCATCTATACTTGCAGGTTTCATTGGAGGTGTTTTGTGCCCCGACCATAGGTCGAAGGGGTTCGCAGCCGGGTGGGTTCGTGTGCTGGAGAGGATGGTGATGCAAGGTACATGATATGCATGGGGATCATGCATGCTTGCACATTTGTATGATGAGTTACACCATATTGTATACGGTAGAGGCCGGAGTTTTGTTGTTGGTTGTTTGTTATTACAGATATGGGCATGGGAGCACTTTGCCATTATGTGACCATTAACTCGTGGACGACGGCCTGTCGGTCGATCATACAGATGGAGATATACCGATATTATTGCTTAGTCAAGGCTGGGAAAACTGGATCATTGGCAGCATCTCTTGGATGATCTTGATACAATATGCTGGTGGCCATATGTAGATTGTGAGGCATGGCCAGAGGATGCGAGGGAGATGCCCTATGTCTTTACTTCCAGATATCTTATTGGCCACACTCTGTGGATTATTGAGAGGTTTCTTGTTGGACGAGTATGTTGGTAGTATGGTCAGCCTTAGGGTATGCCTATGGGTTCTGCTATTTATGCACGGTGATAGCAGGAGATTACAGTGTGGAGTCCATGGATTTCTTATGAGGCAGTGGTGGCAGAGTTCACTAGTTTGGGATTACAGATGTGGGATTATCGAGCTGATATCCTTGACAAAGGGATGACGCCAGAGTATGGTCAGTATGTGTTAGAGCATCCTGCACCACGATTGTTTGATCCTGATGAGCATGTTGCTCCAGTTGTTGTACAGAGACCACTGATCCGGGGGACAATTTTTCAGTGAAAATTGAAGTGTTCCCAATGCTCTATATTTTAGCGTCATCAAAAAGAGAACGACGTCCTGGTTCCAACGCAACTTGAACAGGGCGAAAAGGACTCCGTTTGTGCAAGTTATGGCCGGTCAAGCTTCTAGTCAAACTGGCTTCAGGGGCGTCCAAAAGGCAGAAAAAATAATCATCTCAAAAATTGATGGAACCAGTGTCATCGTGAAGAGCTCATCGAGACGATTCCGACGGTTTTTGTTTTGTCAAAATCCGACGTCGTATGCTCAAGTTAGAAGCAGTCAAACTTCAGTCAACTTGAAGGTACAACTGATGACGTCATCATGCTGACGTGTTAGTCCGTACCGTACGGATCCACATGGACCAACCGGTGCAAGACACATGGCAGGTGACTCAACTATACGGACCAATTAGCAATTGACACGTGTCCTCCGTACCAGTGACGTGGCTCTCTATTCCCTACGTGGCATCAGACGTAGCATACAACTCAGCAACAGTCAGCAGACACCGTGGCAGATTCTGGTGAATGGTGTTTTGACACATGGCTCACAGTCAGTAGATGGGTCATCCAGGTCAGCGGACACATCGGCAGGGTTTGGCCAATAATGGCTTGACACGTGGCAATTTTGTTCACGCGCTCACACGTCCGACGATTGAGTTTGTTGCAACAAAATATGGTTGTGGGTCGAATCGACGACCTCCTGTGCACCCGCAACCGTCGGCAACCGTTACACCCGCGACCGGTGTGTTAACTATATATATCACTATTTTCTTTGTTGTTTAACTTTGGAGAGTTTTGTTTTAAAACAGTCGGCGGGGGTTTTGAACCCCCGACCACGCGGGGTATAAAAAGTAAAGCCACTGCTGGGCCACGCAAGACTTCTGGTATATGTGTAGGCAGTGGTTGGGTTTGTTGAATAACTATTGGCCGAACCTTAAACAAATGGCTTTTTTAAACCACACACATAAAAAACTACCTCTAACAAAGTAAACCAAAAGCTAAATGGGGATACTTGAGAAGTTGTATGAGCTGTTAGAGGGGGTTAGGCATTAATTATGGTGGTTAAGCCATATTAGGCATATTTTATGTATAAAAAGAGGGGTGTAGGCCTTGTTTTTCCAAGTCCAGGTGGTGAGAACAAGAGAATGCTCAGGAGATTTTGCAGACATTTTTGCACATCAGAGGAACATTATGCTGCTGTGCTTGAAGGAGATAGTCATTGAAGCAATTGTAACTCTTTTTGGAGTATAATCGAATCGGTCACTCCATTGGAGAGGGGCCCAGAGACGTAGTCCTTAGGGATGAACTCCGTTATCAATTGCGTTTGTCTCCTCTTTATCTTCTCTCTTTCTTTTCAGTTCATTATCTTGGCATTTATATTATGTTAATTTGTTCATTTGAGCATTGTAATTAAGTGATCATTTACATTAAGCATTCTATAAGTAATTGTCCTAGATCCTAAATAGATCAAGTTGGTATCAGAGCTTTGTGTGTGGCTTGTATTGCAAATTGAATGCTAACGAGATCCAGGTTACAATGAGGCGAAGGAGAACTTGAAGAATACAATTCAGAGATTGGAAGACGAAGAGCTAATCCACCGTCACAGATGGAAGCAAAAGAAGGTGGACAAAGTTCAAAGCTCAGTGACAAGGATTTCCAGAAGCTATTTCTTGACATGAAGGCGATGGTGGAGGAACTTTATGTAGACAAGAAGAAGTGCGAAAAGGGAGGTTCTTCAAAGCACGAGAAACAGGAAGATCAAAAAGACACAGAGGAGAAAGCTCCAGAAACTCCTTCTTCTCCATCTTCTCCCTCTTCTTCTCCTCCCCCTTCTCCTCCTTCTCCTTCTACTTCTTCTAATGTAAATCCATTTAAGAGCAAGTCTAAGCCTGTAATTAAGCTTGATGTAAAATTTGAGTTACCTAAATACTGTGGGGAGTTAAATGCTGAGAAGTTAGATGATTGGGTCCAACAAGTAGAAGTATACTGTAGGATTCAAGGCCTAGTAGAAGATGCTTCTAGGATTCAATTAGCAACTCTCCGGTTGGGAGGACAGCTCTCACCTAGTGGGAGAGTAAAACTCGGGAAGAAATTGCTTGCCATGGTCAAGTTAATATGTCTTGGATGGAGTTTGTTGCTGCCCTTAGGAAACAATTCTATCCTTTAGGTTACATGCAATAGTTAACCATGAATTGGCAAACCTTTAGGCAAGGTAAGGGGCAGTCTGTCCAGGATTATACTCATGAGTTTAGAAAATGGGCCATTGCTCTAAATGTTCCCTTGTATACCCAAGACACATTACTTAAGTATATTGGTGGTTTACATTCTTACCTTAGGCACACTATTTTGATGTTGAGTCCCAACAATCTAGACGAGGTGTCTGTTCAAGCTACTCATATAGAGTCAAGGGGTAAGAACACTTTTAGTGATAACTTTTCCAAGAAGCCATCTAAGTTCGAGGGTAAGTCTAAAGGGAAAGAAAAAGACAAAGATAAAGGCAAAGGGAAGAAGACAGCTACAGCTAAGAAAGAGGGTGAGAAACCCACATGCTCCCATTGCAAGAAAGAGGGGCATGATGATTCAAGATGTTGGAAGCTTCATCCTGAGTTGAGGCCGAAAAGATATGGAGGTAATAAAGGCAAGCAGAAGACTACTGTAGTGATTCAACAGGATCTTGGTTCTGACTCCGGAGATGAGACAAAGATTGTTGCTACCGGAATCCAAGGTAAAGGGAAAGGTATATCCCTCTCTTTTGATGCAAGTTTTTCTAATGCCAGTGCAAGTACAAGTAAAGAATCTTCTCCTAAGGTTGATAAGCAAAGAAATGAATTGTTTCACATTCGTATTGTAACAAAACACACTAAGGTTGATACATTGTTTGATATGAGTTCACAAGTCAACTTAATATCTGAAGAAGTTGTAAAGAAACTTAATTTGACTACAACACCTCATCCAAAACCATATCCACTCGGATGGGTTTGCAATGATGCACAATTACAAGTAACTAAATAGTGTAAATTGAGATTTGCTATCACTGCAAACTTTGTAGATGAGGTAGAAGTAGATGTGGTCCCTTTGGATATTTGTGGGCTTGTCTTGGGAAGTCCTTATATTTATGACAGAAAAGCAATCTTTTATAGGGGGGAGAATAAGTATCATCTTTTTAAAGATGGGGTAGAATATATTGTAAGGGCACATAAGGTGAAGACTAATCTTACACTATTTAATGCTAGTCAAATGAAGAGGTTGGTCAACTCAAGTAAGAACTTTCTATTAATGCTTGTAAAAGCCAAAGAAGATGATAAATCTGAGGCATTCAAGGGGTGTGACCCAAAACATAAAACTGAAATGGTCAAGATTATTTCCACCTATGATGACATGTTTTAGGAACCGAAGGGGTTGGCACCCAAGAGAGAGATACAACATGAAATCCAGTTACAGCAGATGTGCCACTTCCTAATATCGGCATGTACTATTTATCAGTTATGCAGAATGAGGAAATTAAAAAGCAGGTTCAAGAGTTGGTGGAAAAAGGAGTTATTCGTCCTAGTACATCTCCTTGTGGTTCTCCAATTGTCTTGGTTCCAAAGAAAGATGGAACTTGGAGGATGTGCATCGACTATCGTGCCTTGAACAAGATAACGGTAAAGAACAGGTATCCTCTTCCCAGAATAGATGATTTACTTGATCAATTAAAACATGCAGTTTATTTCACTAAGTTAGATTTGCGAAGTGGTTATCATCATATAAGAATTGCAGAAGATGATATTTGGAAGACTGCATTTAAGACAAAACAGGGACTGTTTGAGTGGTTGGTTATGCCTTTTGGGCTTTGTAATGCACCAGCTACCTTTATGAGAGTCATGAATGATGTCTTTCGTCCTTTTATTGATGATTTTGTCATAGTCTATCTAGATGATATTCTTGTATTCAGTCAAACTTGGGAAGATCATGTAAGTCATGTAAAGAAAGTCTTTGATGTATTGAGAAAAGAAAAATTGTATGTAAAGATGTCTAAATGTGAATTTGCTAAGACATCCTTAGTGTACTTAGGCTATGTCGTAGGGGGTGGTCAATTGAAAGTAGACCCTAGAAAGGTCGAAGCTATTGTAAACTGGCCTAAGCTAAGTACAGTCATAGAGGTCAGAAGTTTCCTAGGTGCAGTTCAGTACTGGAGAAAGTTTATTGCAAATTTCTCTTATATAGCATCACCATTACATGCATTAACTAGTACAAGAGCAACTTTTCAGTGGGGAGGTCCACAGCAGAAGGCTTTTGACACTTTGAAGGGAAAGTTGAGCACCGCACCAGTTTTGGCCTTACCAGATCTACATCAACCATTTGAGATCGAGACAGATGCGAGTGGATTTGCCATGGGAGCAGTACTCATGCAAGGAGGTAAACCAGTTTGCTACCACTCTGAAACTTTTTCAGGAGCAGTAAGTAACTATCCCACTTATGATAAAGAACTTTATGCTTTAGTTCAGAGTGTTAAAAAATGGAAACATTACATAAGGGGGAAAGAAACTGTAATCCACACTGATCACTAGCCACTTCAGTATTTGCAATCACAAACTAAACTGCAACAAAGTAGGCACTTTCAATGGATGGGTTTTCTACAACAGTTTCATTTGGTTATTAAGTATAAGAAAGGTACCCATAACAAAGTAGCAGACATGCTCTCTAGACCTCCTATAATGAATGCTTTGATAATCCTTCAGAATAGTTCTATGGTTCATGAGAGTTTTCAGGAACAATATGCTAATGATGAGAACTTTAAGGATATCTATGCTGCTTTAATGAATGGTAAACATGTAGAAGAGAAAGATTATTATGTGCAAGATAAACTGTTATATCACTTGGGCAAGTTATGTGTTCCAAAAGATGAACAAGCACAGGTTATTAGAGAAGCACATACCTCATTGATTGCAGGACACTTTGGGGTAAACAAAACATTGACTCAGCTGTAGAAATATTGTTATTAGCCTCGTATGCAAGAAACTATAACTAAGTATATTAGAGGTTGTGTTATGCGTGCAACTAGTAAGCCTAGTAACAAGAAGTTGGGTTTGTACACACCTCTACCTGTACCTTCTCGTCCATGGGAAAGTGTGTCAATGGACTTTGTTGGGGGGTTACCAATGTCTAGGAAGGGACATGATTATTTGTATGTAGTAGTTGATCAATTCAGCAAAATGTGTATCTTAATGCCATGTAAAAAGCAAGTCACTGCTGAACTGACAGCTCATATGTACTTTCAATTTGTATGGGTTCATTTTGGGTTACCTACTTCTATTGTATCGGATCGAGATTCTCGATTCTTGGGGGAATTTTGGTCAGCTTTGTGGGGACTCATGGACACCAAACTGAAGAAGAGTACGTCCTTCCATCTGCAGACCGACGGACAGACAGAGGTTGTAAACAAGACAGTTTTGCATCTACTCAGAGGTTACTGCAGTAAGCATCCTAAGTTGTGGGATGAGAGTCTTCATTATGTGCAGCCTGCCTACAACCATGCAGCACACTCTTCTACTAAGAGGTCTCCTTTTGAGACATGCTTTGGTTATCTGCCCAAGACACCGATGGATTTTTCTTTTGGGAAAGATGATGTTGAAGATGGATGCCATGATGCAGAGAAGGCTTTGAAGTTCATCTAGAAAGTCCAAGCAATTCATCAGGTAATGGAAGCACGGTTGGAACAGAGCCAAGCAAAATACAAGGCTCGCCATGACAAACATCGCACTAATCATCATTTTATAGTTGGAGACAAAGTTTGGTTACACATCAGCAAGGAAAGGATGCAAGGTGAAGGTAAAAAGCTTAAGCCAATTAGGTATGGTCCTTTTGAGATCCTTGAGAAGATTGGTACCAATGCCTTCCGCCTCAATCTTCCTCCATACATGCATATTTACTCGGTTGTCAATGTTGAGAATTTGAAACTGTATGAGCCTCCAATGATCCTAGATGAAGTCACAGACATTCAAGTTCCATCAGTTGATGACCTTTCACCAGAGTACATGTCAGAGTTGCCAGAAGATGTTATTCTCAACAGGAATGTCAGAACTTCACGAAGAGGAGACGTTGAGTACCTCAGAGTGGGCCTGAAGGGGATGCATCCAAGCAAAGAAAGATGGATGGAGATTGGTAAAGTGAGGGAACTTTACCCTCACTTACTTTCCAAGTAATCAAGCTTTCGGAGGTCCTAAAGCTCTTCAATGGGGAGGCCTGATCCGGGGGACAATTTTTCAGTGAAAATTGAAGTGTTCCCAATGCTCCAGATTTTAGTGTCATCAAAAAGAGAACGACGTCCTGGTTCCAACGCAACTTGAATGGGGCGAAAAGGACTCTGTTTGTGCAAGTTACGGCCGGTAAAACTTCCAGTCAAACTGGCTTCAGGGCGTCTAGAAGGCAAAAAAATAATCATCTCAAAAATCAATGAAACCAGCGTCATCGCGAAGAGCTCGTCGAGACGATTCTGACGGTGTTCGTTCCGTCGAAATCCGACATCGTATGCTCAAGTTAGAAGCAGTCAAACTTCAGTCAACTTGAAGGTACAACTGATGATGTCATCATGCTGACGTGTCAGTCCATACTGTACGGATCCACATGGACCAACCGGCGCAAGACACATGGTAGGTGACTCAACTGTACGGACCAATCAGCAATTGACACGTGTCCTCCGTACCAGTGACGTGGCTCTCCATTCCCGACGTGGCATCAAATGTGGCATACAACTCAGCAACAGTCAGCAGACACCGTAGCAGATTCTGGCAAATGGTGTTTTGACACGTGGCTCACAGTCAGCGGATGGGTCATCCAGGTCAGCGGACACATCGGCAGGGTTTGGCCAATAATGGCTTGACATGTGGAAATTTTGTTCACGCGCTCACACGTCTGGCGATTGAGTTTGTTGCAACAAAATATGGTTGTGGGTCGAACTGACGACCTCCTGTGCGCCCGCAACCATCGGCGACCATTACACCCGCGGTTGGTGTGTTAACTATATATATATCGTTGTTTGTTTTGTTGTTTAACTTCGAAGAGTTTTGTTTTAAAACAGCCGGCGGGGGTTTTGAACCCCCGAGCACGTGGGGTATAAAAAGTAAAGCCACCGCTGGGCCATGCAAGACTTTTGGTATATGTGTAGGCAGTGGTTGGGTTTGTTGAATAACTGTTGGCCGAACCTTAAACAAATGGCTTTTTTAAACCACACACATAAAAAACTACCTCTAACAAAGTAAACCAAAAGCTAAATGGGGATACTTGAGAAGTTGTACGAGCTGTTAGAGGGGGTTAGGCATTAATTATGGTGGTTAAGCCATATTAGGCATATTTTATGTATAAAAAGAGGGGTGTAGGCCTTTTTTTTCCAAGTCCAGGTGGTGAGAACGAGAGAATGCTCAGGAGATTTTGCAGACATTTCCGCACATCAGAGGAACGTTATGCTGTTGTGCTTGAAGGAGATAGTCATTGAAGCAATTGTAACTATTTTTGGAGTATAATCAGATCAGTCACTCCGTTGGAGAGGGGCCCAGAGACATAGTGCTTAGGGATGAACTCCGTTATCAATTGCATTTGTCTCCTCTTTATCTTCTCTCTTTCTTTTCAGTTCATTATCTTGGCATTTATATTATGTTAATTTGTTCATTTGAGCATTGTAATTAAGTGATCATTTACGTTAAGCATTCTATAAGCAATTTTCCTAGATCCTAAATAGATCAACTACAGAGAGGCGGTCAGAGATGACAGAGAGAGACAACTTTAGAGGGTGATGATTCAGAGGGAGATGATGATGATGAGGAGCGTGGAGGTAGTGATGATCAGTTAGAGGGAGATAGTGATGATGAGGAGAGTGAGGGAGGTGGTGGTAGAGGTGGTAGAGGTGGTGGGAGAGGTGGTGGTAGAGGTGGTAGAGGTAGTGGAGGTGGTAGAGGTGGTAGGAGAGGCGGACCGCAGATGAGACATATAGATCCATCATCCTTAGTAGATCCAGTGGTGTCAAGTTAGATATCTTCTTTGTAGAGTATAGTGTAGAGCTTACAGGGTCAGTTAGGACAAGCACAAACCTTGATTACACAGCTTCAGGGACAGTTGACGACAGTCACCGCTGAGAGAGATACAGCCATACAGCAGGGTGATGAGGCTAGAGTTGTAGTTGATAGTCTAGAGAGAGCATCAGGAGATGGTATGGTGAGAGAGCTGACTAGAGCTGTTCAGGAGGCCATGTTCTATAGGATCAAATATCATGATGCAGTGCCACCTGAGCGGAGGGAGAGTTATACATAGTCTCGGTCTACTCATAGTTGTTCTTGGGCCACTAGTAGGGGTGTGACACAACCATTACCTCCAGGAGGTCCATCAGGGACAGGTGGAGCAGGTCCATCAGGTGTAGGTGGGACAAGTCCTAGACCAGCACCATCAGAGGATAGCACTGTCTAGTGCACTGTACATGATGTTTTAGTGATACTCGTTTGAGATATTTGTATACACCCTGAGATGATCTCATTTTTGATGATGTTATATCATGTATAGTTGATATCTTTATACATTTTTACATTCATTTTTGAAAGCATTCATAAGCACTCATAAATGCAGCGATGATTTATGATGAGTGGTTTGATTTTCTATATATGCATGATGTTTTATGATATGATGGTTTCTCAATTTTTATGCTTATGATGTATATGTACACATGATTTATGAGATGAGTCAAATCTATTAAAAAATGATTTGTATGAATATGATGGATGAAACAATTTATGAATGCTTATGAATGTTTTTATTATGATGTATGCTTTGTTTTTATGATTTTTTGATGCAAATATGTATGAAAGATGTATGAAATGATGTTTTTGTGAATGTCAAAATGTACTCAGTCATTTTATTGGAAAGACATGAAATATTTGATACTTTTCCAGCTTTTGGAATAATCCATAAATGCAAAATGCAAATTTGAAAATGAATGCAATCTATACTAACCATGCAAGGTATTCGTACAATATTGCCATTTTGAGAGCTTATTTGTGCTTTTTGTATCATCATAGAGCATTGAAATGTTGAAAGTTAATACAAGCATCAAAGGGTATGTTAGCACCAGTGATGACCTGAGTATTGCTTTCATGAATTTTGATATAGCAAGATAATACAAGCATCTAGGTATAATTGAACAGAGATGACCTGAGTATTGCTTGCATAAACAGACAAGAGTTAACCCTTTTCCCATGCAAATTCCGAAATGTCATCAATGATACGTAGTAGAGCATGTCTCGCGACCAATTTGTATAGTACTAATGATTTCCTCGCAAACAACAGATAAAGAAAAATCATACTCCTTCCTTGCTTTTCTAGTTCAGTACATCATTGAATTGCTCCAGAAATATGATAGAAAACCAAACAACAATTCAAATTTTTTCTGAAAATATTTTAAACATTATTCAGATTAAGAACATCCAACTAGGTTATCAACATTGATGTTCTTGTCTTGATGTTTGTTTGGATCATGTTGTTTTGATTTCAATTGGCATTGAATAAGCATGTTATGGTTGATTTGATGCGGCGATGTTTATTGCATTTTGGCAAACCATCTTGTGTCTGTTTGTGATGTTTGAAAAGTTCATTGCCCCTCTCTTGTTCAATCTATGTTGCTGCCCCCAGTGTAAACACAAACTAAAGATTATGGATATGTACAAATTTCATCAAGCCATAATGAAACATAAGGATTCACGTTGTATGATATGGACATGAAAGATCTGTACAAATGATAGATAGGGATGGATGATGTCAAAAGTGAATGCAAGACATAAGCTAATAGATGGAGGAGTGTATTTTGATCACAAGTAGCACATGTTTGCCAGGTTTTCACCACGTGTTTTTATTGCACTTTTTCTATTTTTTTTGTATTTTTTTTAGGAATTTTTCTGATTTTTATGATTTTTTCAGGACTTTTTCTGATTTTTTATGATTTTTTTAGGACTTTTTCTGATTTTTATGATTTTTTCAGGACTTTTTCTGATTTTTATGATTTTTTTAGGAATTTTTCTGATTTTTAGACATATAACTTTTTTAAATGAATGCTATTGATTGGTTCTTCAAATAGGTCCCCTTCTGACATAGACAACTAATATGCCCCAGAATCGTATGTTGTAATGATGACAAATGGACCAAGCCAGTTTGGTTCAAATTTTCCTTTCTTTTCTCTGTCTTGCTAATTACGTGGGTTTTCTCTCAAGACTAAGTCACCTACTTGAAATTTATGTGGTTTAACTCTGTGATTATAGCTACGAGACATAACTTGTTGATAACCCTTCAAATGATCAGCTACATTTTGACGTCTTTCATCTAACAATTCTAGCTCTTGTAGACGAGAAACTCTATAGTCTTCATCATTTATCAATCCCTTGAGTGAGACCCTAAGCGAAGGTATTTCAACCTCTAATGGTAAGATTGCTTCTGCTCCATAGACCAAGGCATATGGGGTAGCTCATGTTGGTGTGCGAATACTGGTATTTTATGCCCACAAAGTTGGATTTAATTGGACATGCTAATCACGACCGACATCATTTACTGTCTTCTTCAAGATCTTCAAGATTGTTTTGTTTGAAGCTTCTGCTTGACCATTACCTTGTGGATAGTAAGGTGTAGAGAACCTGTGTTGGATGTGAAATCTTTCACAAAGTTCATTAACATCCTGATTCTTGAAAGGCCTTCCATTATCAGTGATTATAGAATTAGGAATTCCATATTGGCAGATGATGTAATTCAGAATGAATGAAGAGATTTGTTTACCGGTCACGGTCGTCAAAGTAATAGCTTCGATCCATTTTGTAAAATACTTCGTAGTTGTGATGATGAATTTATGCCCATTTGATGATGAAGGATGAATTTTTCCAACAAGATCTAGTCCCCACTGAGAAAAAGGCCATGTCAGAGTGAAAGGTTGCAGTTCCTGTGCAGGTGCATGAATAAGATTCCCATGGATCTAGCATTTAGAACACTTCTTGACAAAAGTAAAAGATTCTTTCTCCATGGTAGGCCAATAATATCCCATTCTAACAAGTTTCTTGGCTAAGGTCAGACCACTTGAATGAGTTCCACAAATACCACCATGAACCTCTTGTGAGTCTTGTTCAGATTCGTCACATTGAAGACATCGAAGGAGTGTACCATCAAGACCATGTCGGTAAAGGATGTCGATGATCAAGGTATAACGGGATGATTGGCATATGAAATTCCTTTTTCGATTTCGGGATAAATCTAGAGGTAAAATATTATTTTTCAGATAGGTATAAGTCTTGCCATATAAAGGTGAGTCAGAACCAGTTAAATGACATATGACTTGGATCTCAGGATTATCATAGATGGGAGAAAACAATTGTTCCACCAAGAATTCATGCTTGGTTTGATCTTTTGATAGTTGTAATAAGGAAGCAATTGTAGCCATTGCATCTGCAGCTTTATTATCAATCCTTGGGATTTGTGAAAACTTAATTGACACAAAATACTTTTTAAAATCATCCACCATGTTCTTGTAAGGTAGCAACTTATCATCTTTAGTTTGATAATCATCATTGATTTGATTAGTGAAAAGTTGTGAATCACCGTAGACTTGTAGCTCTGTAATCCGCCATTCCAAGGCTATCTTTATCCCTATGAGCAATGCCTCATATTCAGCTATGTTATTTGTGCAAGGAAACATCAACCGATATGATTGTGGAATGGTATGTCCTTCAGGTGTGACAAAAAGAATCCCTGCCCCCGAGCCATGTTGCGTATAAGATCCATCAAAGTACAATGTCCATGAGTTCTTAATTGTTGTTGTGAAGACATCTGCATCAGGAAACTCAATGTGCATTGGATTTTCTTCTTGTAAAGGTGTTTCGACCAACTGATCTGTGATGACATGTCCTTAATAGCTTTTCAATCTACATAGTGAATGTCAAACTCACTTAAGATCATTACCCATTTTGCAAGTCTTCCTGTTAAAGTAGCTCTACTTAAAAGGTATTTTAGTGGATCAATTTTGGTTATCAGCTTAACTGTATGAGGCAACATATAGTTTCGCAACTTTTGAGAAGCAAACACCATTGCAAGGCAAGCTTTTTCAATGAAAGTGTAGCTTAATTCATGACTTGTTAAAGTTCTGCTGATATAGTATATGGCCCTTTCTTTGCCTGTAGAATCCTCTTGTGCTAGTAATGCTCCCAAGGATACTTCTGTTGCTGAAATATAGAGTATTAGTGGCTTTCTTGGAATGGCTGGAATTAAAACTGGTGGGTTCATAAGATATTGCTTGATCTAATTGAATGTTGCTTCACATTTTTCTTCCCATTTGAATGGGACATTTTTATGCAATAAATGTGTAAATGGTAAGCTTTTGTCTGCTAGTTGAGCTATAAACCGCCTGATGGACTGTAGTCATCCTTGCAACAATCGAAGCTGACTGATATTTCATGGTGGTGGCATGTCCATTATAGCTTGTACTTTTTCTGGATCAACCTCTATGCCCTTTTCTGAAACAATGTATCCTAGGAGTTTTCCAGATGTAACACCGAAGACACATTTCTTTGGATTGAGTCGAACATTGAACTTCTCCATTCTAATAAAGATTTTTGATAAGATTTCGAGATGTCCTCTTGTGTGAGATTTGGCAAGGAGATCATCAACGTAATCTTCCATGAATGTATGCATCATATAATGAAAAATTGTCGTCATTGCTCTTTGATAAGTGGCTCCTGCATTCTTTAACCCAAATGGTATTACGTTCCAGCAATAGGTACCCCAAGGGCATGTGAACGATGTTTTATCTTGATCCTCTAGTGCAATCTTTATCTGGTTGTATCCTGAAAATCCATCCATCAATGAATACATTGTGTGGCCTGCAGTTAA